>JAMLFT010000150.1:0-54316 GCA_026544285.1 Pachyrhizus erosus | reverse complement strand
ATTTAATTTATTTTAATTATATATTTAATTATAATCCTTTTCATTTTTACTCTTTTTCTTATGCTTTCTGTTTGTTAAACATTTTCTAAATATATTCTTTATAATTTCTTACTTAAAAATTAATTTGTTTCTCAATTTATTTAATATAGTTTAATATAAATCATGAATCTTGACTATCTATACTTTCTAAATCTATATTCCAAAAATTATTTTGACTTGTGAATTATTTTAACTAATTATAACTTCTTTTCTTCCCTTAATATGATTTTTTTTTCTAAATTTTAAATAACATTTTCTTTCATATCTAAGATTCTAAAAATCTAAAAAGAATTAAAATATCTTCAAAATATAATTATTTAGATTTTAAAGAAGATGTTACAAATAGAACTTGTATAAGAACCCTAGGTTAACAGATAAATCTGTGACTTATAAAAAACATAAGTCTTAATGATGTTTGATGATTATTTGAGTATAGGTATTTTTGACAAAAGTTTAAAGATTAGGATAAATTCTTGACCCTATACCATGATGGTCGGATACTTGATATAAAATAATTTGAATGAAGAAAAGTAACCTTAGAAGTTGAAATAAGAACCAAAAGGATCAATTGTCAGAATATTGGAGGTAGTTGTTAAATAAAAGTTTTACTAGTGTGAATTAAGATTGGAGAACTGCATGACTTGATTATAGAAGGTACTTGAGGGATGTACACAAGTTCAGTTGAGACCTTGGGGGCAGAAAAGGTGCCAAGTTGTGAGCAGCTCTAAAGTTAGAGGGTGTCATAGAATTAACTTGGCGTCCTTGACAAACCGAAGCATTACCATGTTTGGTTGAGAGTATCCTGATTCGAGTACCAGAAAAAATATGTACTCTTGATCATCATCTAGAATGTAGACATGGATCTTCATGTTACATTTCATAAAAAAATTTTCAAAGTAGATTTGAAATTATAATATTGGTCTTGTAATGTTTATCAAACATGAACGTTGTTAGGTGTTCAAAATTTGTTTTCGTGAACCAGACTCTTAAAAAAATACTTATTGAAAAATTTGTTAGAGAGAGAAAGGGAAAGAAAGAGAGAAAAAAATAGGGAGAGAGAGAGAAAGAGGAAGAAAGTGAGAGAGAGAGAGAAAGAGAAAGAGAGGAAGAGAGAGAGAAAGAGAGAGAGAGAGAAAAGGGAGAGACAAGGAGAGAGAGAGAGAAAAAAGAAAGAAAGAAAGGGGGAATTATTTATGAGAATCAAAGTTTTAATGATAGTGTATGAATTAAATTGAATATGTGAATAAGTATAAATAAATACAAAAATGATGAATAATTATAGGTTGACAATATAAGTTCAGTAAATGATAAAATACTCTAATAATAGTGATTTATGACCATAGTCAAATTGTAGTGTGCATAAGAATAAATATATAAGAACTTTCTTAGATATAATAACCATATAAATTAGGTAAGTAAATATATAAGAAGGTAGATAAAATGACTAATAAATAGGGAATGAATTCTTATTAAATGCTAACTTCAATATTAGGGATGACAAGAAGATACTAATGATATTAATAACAAAGAATATTAACAATTTAAGTAAATCATTTATATTAAAAACAACAAAATTTCCATTAGGGATTTCTCAAAACTTTATACTTAGCTATCTAGTGTTATTCCCTATGCATGATTACACTTACTCTATTTTGATATAATAGTCAAGAAGAAAGCATGTCTGAAAGGAAAAAGGGACTCAGTATCCTTTCTTCATTATTGTTGTTTATTGCAATATGTTAGGATTAGATGTTTTGCTCCTATCACTAGAAGAGAAGAAATTACATGTTGAGGCATGTTCTAATGAAAGAACAAGATTAGATGTCTTTGAGTGACAAAGTTGTTATAGGAACAATGGGATAGGAAAATATGCAAGCGAATTACTAGCGACAAGTCTCGACCTAAATAATGACTTTCCATGGGTTATGCCTTATTAGAAAACTTGAATTTTGAAGAGGAGCAAAAGTCTAATTTTTACAAAAAATTACGTGAAAGTTGGAGATATTATTGAGTTGAAAGTAAGCCACATTTGATTATATGCAATTGTGACAATAGCATAAAGGGAGACTCGGTTGAAGAAGTGGAGGACGTAGTTGATGAATAATACGATAAAATCATGTGTGAGAATTAAAACTAGAGTATTGCACGGGTTGAGTACAATAGGTACCTAAGGAATGTTCGTAGGCTCTTGGTAGTCCTTGGGGGTAGTATAAGGTGCTGAGTTGTAACGACTCTAAGATCAAAAGGATTTACATAATCGACTTGGCATCCTCAACAAAGTGGAACATTACCATGATTTGATTGAGAGTATCCTAATTCGATGTACCCAACAAGGTATGTACTCCTGATTGTCACCCATAAAGCAAATCTTGGATTAAACCATATGTTCATGTAAGTCCTCTTGAAAATAGAAAGTTTGGAGGCAACGAAGGGTCCTACTATGATTAGTAAATATAGGAAGGCACAACACAGTGAGATGACAGTAAGCGATAATAGATAAAGGCTTGTATATTTGAATGTGTGATTGAGAATAAATGGTTTACTCTTATAACCTCCATTTTACATATACCGATGGCAAGCAACTTTTGCCTCATGTTTCATCTCTTGATCATGTCTCTAATAAGGAGATGGACACATGACCCCCCTGTTTGAAGATGATACATTTACAAGTTACGTGAGATTTACTTTTTTATCCGCAAACATTATACCCCACGGTCAATATTCCCGTATAGACCTACCCATTATTATGACTCAAACCCTTTCACCCAAATACTCAAGAATTCCTCTAGATGTACTTGCAACTCCTAGATGCACTCAACCACCTTCCAATTTGAACCCATCTACAAGTTCAACTCCAAATGAGACAACCAATTCAGAAGGAAAGGAACAAACTTCAAAAGAGGAAGATCCCTCTAAATGTTCTGATTAAGTCCTATGTAAAATTCTACTAGTTAAGTTTTGAACAAACATTACTTGTATGTCTTGTTGGTCAGTAAGAACAAGAAAAGAAATGTTTTGTATTACGTTCATTATTTGTATGTGTTGAAAACTAAAAAGGTTACCTTTTATCTAATAGATCGTTCTTTCTGTAATGAATTGTTGGATATATGATGCAATGCTTAGAATTAAGAAGAATAATGACGTTATTTTGGAAATATATAATCTTTTGTTTTACGAAACCTTAAATGGCAAAAGACTTATCCTACTTTTTAAAATTAATCAAATGAAATTGTTTTCTAAATTATGATATTTTCAAAAATAAATTGAGAAAATAAAAGGGCGTTACATAATGGATGTAAAATTAAAGCTATTTGTGCTAAACCATATTTTGGGTCTTCTAGAAATGTCTTAGACTTTGCCACTTAAGTCTTTCATTAAGTTGAATGTTGGTGGTAGCTTTGTCACTTGCAAATCCCACATGGGTATGGGTGGAGATTTTCATAATGAAATAGGATGTTGGATCTTTGGTTTGTCAAAATCTAAGCAATTTGGAAGTGTTATCCTTGATGAAAATCTTGTAGTAAAAAAGGGTATCTTAGTTGGTTGAAATCATGGACATCGTTTCATTCAATGTGAAAGTGATTGTTTAGAGGTTGTTCTACTCGTAAATAGTGAATATAAGGATGATAATTTGTTTCACCCACATGAATATCTTATTTAGGAGATTCAAAATTTGAAGAAGAGAGATAGGCAACTCTCATTGGAAATATTTTGACAACTAGGGGTTTAAACTCTATGCATGCAAACAGTTATTGGAAAGTGTTGTCTAATGGTGTTTTGGACAACTTTATGATGTGATGTAGGTTTACTCTAGTTTATCTCTCTTATTTCTTTATGTACAAAAAAACAATATAACTAAAAACATAACAACTTATTTTACTAATTTGATCTCTCTATTTATTTATTTTATTCATTTTAATTTATTTTTATATAAAATGTTCAATTTAATTTCTTATTTTTAAAAATACTTCAATTTAATATTTTATTTTTAAAAATTTTCAATGCGTCACTCTTAATTAGACAAAAAGGTCATATCTAAAACAATTTTAAAAATAAAAAAACTAAATTTAACATTTTATTAAAAATAAATAAAATAAAATAATCAAACTAATAATTTAATCTTTTCAAGAGCTCTAATAAAATTAATGTTTAGAAATCATAAAAACTTAAAATGGATCACACAATCTGCATCTATATACTTTTATTATATTTTTTTTAGTTGAACTTAAAACTTTAGTACATTGATAAAAGATAAAATAAAAATAAAAATAATAAATATATAAAAAAATTGAAAAAAATCTTTTAAGTAAAGCAATTTTATTTTATTTATCACAATAAATATATCACAATAATTTTATTTTATTTTATAAAGAATTTTTTTAATTTTTATTTTCATTTGAACTTAAAACTTTAATTTATTTATTAAAAAATAAATATGTAAAAAATAAAAATATTCCAAATAAAAATTATTTAAAAAATTGAAAAAAAAGCTTTTATGTATAGCAGTTTTATTTCATTTATCACAAGATATATATATCACAATAAATTTATTTTTCTTTATATAGCAAATAGCAAATATTTTAAATATGACAAATCTTGATCAAAGAAGGAGCTATTAAATATAACAAATCTTGATCGAACAAGAAGCTAACTATCGGAACTGAAGCATGACTTGCGTTGGTACTGTGTTTTGCCCTTTGGACTGCAAAGGTTCGCTGAATTGATTTCCACCAGCTAAGGCACTAAGTGATGAATGAGTGAAAATTATAAGGCGCTGTTTGGCGATTATTATTTCTTTCATGGCGGGAACGGGATTTGTCGCAGCGGCACCGACGCCACCGGTTAGGTTGTGGAGGACTGCGTTTCTGACGCTGAGGGATGAAACCCTAACGATCCCTCCTCGCAATTCCACGGCGCAATTGCTCGATAATCTCATTTTCTCCCACTCAAACGCGCTGGTGTCCGCCGCCGCAGAACTTCCCTCTCACGAGGTATCTTCTTCGTCTTCTCAAACGCATTAATGCCTGCGACGATTTTGAATGAAATTGATTTTGAATGAAAATGATTTCTGGTAAAATTGATTTTGAAGTGTGAATGTTTTTATTATAAAAGTAAGTTAGTAACAAAAATGCTGCTTCAATTCGGTGTTAATTCTGGACCAGAATCAAGTCCTCGTTGTGAAACTAAACATGTGAACATGTATCGAAAATCATGAATGTGATTAATGCGAAACCAAATACGCACTTAAATTATTCGCTATCTTCTCAGTTGTTATAGTTGTACGCCTCATTTGTTGTTTTATTTTTTTTCTCTCTTAGGTTTTGTCGGACATTTTGTTTATGATGGAATTGGTTACTGCGATTTCGTCAGATGAAGATTTTACTCGTGTCTATGCACAGACATCACGCCTGGTATCGTGTTTGCTTTGGCCCTGTTTGGATACACTTCTCCATAGTTGTAATGATTTATAGGAGAGGAAAATAAAAAAAAGCAAAATGGATTAAGTTTCTCATAAGTTAAAATTAACTTATGCATAAGTTTGTTAATAGTAGCTGTCTTTTATAGTTTCTCCAAAAGGTGACTTTTATTAATGCATAAACTAATTTTAATTTATGAGAGAAATTTATTTCATTATTATTATTTTTTTTATTTTCTTGTACTATAAGTATTTATAAAGAAATTTAACATTCTTTTCGTCTAATTTGCTATGTTAATGTACATGTATTATTGACAATATTTTGGAGATATTTTTATAAAGTGAATTTTTCCCTCTTATTTTTATTGCAGATTCATGATATATGTCGGTGTGTTTCGTTCAATATAAATTCCTCCTCTTTTGGTAGTGTTCTCAATTGTTTCGGGAAGATGCTGAATCTTTTTCTTAGAAATGTTACTACTAGTGATGAGATGAATGGAATTTGCAGTACTACTACAATAATTCCTGCCATTGAATGCTTACAGGCTGTCAGGTTTGCTTGTTCTCTGGAAAGGAATTGATGCATAATGTAATCTTGCCTAGGCATTATACATATGTCTTCTTTTTAATGTTGTTATGACATAGTAATGCTTTTACGTGAAAAGCTTAAGAGACACAACAGGTTTTAAAGATTAAAACAGACTTTTCTCTAGTTTTTATTTTTCCTGCTCGAAAATGTTGAGATTATATAATTTATTGTTTTGAACTGACGCTCTATTGCTTTTCTGTTATATATGTGATAAGATAAATCAAGTGATTGTTTCTTTAGCCCTTTAGTAATATTGAATTATGTATTCCATTATTTTAAAATGATAGTTGTAATTTTTGTTGCTGTTATTCTAGTTGTCTAGTAAATATGAGATTTAAATTCTGGATTATGGTCATTGTGCTTTATTTCTTTTGTCTATTCTGATAGTATATTATTATTTGTTAAAAGAAAGAATCAGGGTTTGAGAGAAACAAAGACCATTTTCTGAAATGCTTTTTGGTTATTCTTCCACCCAGCAAATTGGTTTGTTTATAATCAGAATGGTTACATAGATAATAAATAACTAATTTTATTCTCTGGAGAACAATTAAAACAACACAACTTCCTAAGATACATTGAACTCAGCTGAACATTAACTAAGCTACTTGGAAAGAAAATTAACATTAAATGCTCCTATTTCCAACACTCTCCCTCAAGCTGGAGAATAGATGTTTTTCATTCTCAGCTTGCATATTATCCTTTCAAAATCTGGACTGCACAATCTATTTGTAAGAATATCTGCAAGTTGACCTTGTGAAGGTACATATGGAGTACAACATTTTCAACAAAAGCAATTCACAAATACCTTGTGCCAAACTTGAAATTCAGCTTTAGCACTAGATCGAACTACAACATTTTGTTTTTTACTTCTCCAAGTTACTAAGCTTCCCCCAATAAAGGTAAAATATCTTGAAGTGGATCTCCTACCAGTTATTGAACTTGCATAGTCAGCATCTCTATAAGCTTCAAGTATTGTATTCCCATTTCTTTTATATAAAATTCCTCTTCCTGGTGTCCCCATACGGTATTGCAAAATTCTATAGGTGGCTTGTAAATGGACTTTTCTTGGACAATGCATAAATTGAGTCACCATACTAACAGCAAATGCAATTTTTGGTATTGTGTGAGACAAGTAAATCAATTTTCCAACTAGATGTTGATATATCTCCTTATCCACTACTGCACTATCATCTACATTACCCAATTTAAGGTTTCCTCCTCAAGCTCCCCGTGCTAGAAATCATTCTTCACATCGAACTGTTGTAATTCCCAGCCATAATTTAAAACCTTTGGCAACCAATCGTGCCTTGTACCTATCAATTGACCCATCTTCCCCATACTTTATTGTATATATCCATTTGCAACCAACTGGTTTCTTTCCTTCTGGCTAAGAAACCAACTCCCATGTTTTGTTCTTCTCCAATGCCTCCATTTTGTATCCATGGCCTGTTTCCAATTTTTATTAGATAATGCCTCATAAACATTAGTGGAAACTGTGAGAACAACCTCCCCCCAAAACCTTTTTGGAATATTTTTTGAAACAACAATGCTCTGGTTTGGTTTGACAGGTGCCTGATTTTTGTTTCTGCAATGCCATTTTGTTGTGGTGTTTGGACACAAGAAGACTCATGAATCATTCCCCCTTTTTAGCAAAAAGGAGTAATGACTTGATTAAAATACTCCTTCCCATTGTCTGACCTAAGTTTCTTTATGGATAGACCAAATTGATTTTTAATGATTGAGAAGAAATTTTGAAAGACATTGCTCACTTCAGATTTGTGTTTAAGAAGGAAAGCCCAAGTGACCTGAGTACAGTCATCAATAAAAATCACACACCAATCCCTTGACACATTTGGCATAGGAGATGGCCCCCAAACATCAATATGAACTAAGTAAAAAGGAAAGGTACTTTTCTTCTTACTTGATGGAAAAGATACACACTTGTGTTTTGCAATATCACATACATCACATTGAAGACATTCATTTTTTATGCCAAAAAACTAAGATGGAAACATAATTTGATGATTTCAAAAGAGGGATGTCCAAGTCAATAATGAAAAAGTAAATTTTTTTCTTTTTTTGACAGTTGAGACTTAACATGACTGAATGAGACTGGTTTTCTTATGTGATTGGTACACATGAATCCTCAAGAAGATAAAGGCCATTTCCTTCTCTAGCACGTCCAATCATCCTCCCTGATTCCTTGTCCTGGAATACACAAAAATCATTGTAAAAAATAACAATGCAATATATGTCATTTGTAAGCTTTTTCATAGAGACAAGATTTGTTGACAACTTTGGGACATGAAGAACATTTTTTAGGGTTATGAAGGGATTTATTTGGATGTTTCCAATACCAGCTACAGGCAGTGCCTATTTTCTTATTGCTAGGACATGGAGAATAGCTGGAGAAGTATTTAAATGAAGGGGTCATATGGTCTGTGGCTCTAGAGTCTAGAATCCAAAGGGATGGAAATGTTTTTGACACATTAAATCCGAATGAAAGAGGAAGCATACTTGAATATGCCAAACTACGAGTACCTGATAGTTTTTCAAGGCTGCTGAAAAAATCTCTCGTTCTTCCTATTTCTTCTTTACTAAGGCTAGTGGGTTTTGATAAGCTGGAAGAGTTTTATTTCTTTTCAGTTTTTTCAACCACATAAACCTGTCCACCTTTGTGAGATGCTCCTCCAGATGTTCTTCCTCTTAGTCCCAATTCACGATTGGGAGGTTTACCATGCAATTTCCAGCATTTCTCTCGGGTATGTTGTGGCCTATTACAATAAGTGCACCAGAAATCAACTTTTTTTGCCTGTCCATTTTTTGCAATTTCAGCAATCTTGGCCGATCTTTCAACAACTGGAGAATCAAGCATCATATTCCTCCTACTTTCGTTACTTTGTAAGTTGGCAACTGCTTCATCAAAGCTTGTTTCTCCAATTTTCCAAGGATTTGGATCCTGACTTGATCAAAATCAGGATTTAACCCTACAAGAAAATTGTAGACCTTATCTTGTTCAATAAATTCCTTCAGAACAGCAGCATCTTCATCACACTGAGTCTTAATTACTCTGAAATGATCTAACTCCATCCAAAGGGACTTTAACTGGTTAGCATATTCAGTAACAAATTTGTTTCCCTGTTTTGCAGCTACTGTTTTCACCTTTATATTATACACCAGAGCAGCATCTTTAACTTTGGAATAAGTCTAATTTCTGTGCTGAGAAACATAATGGCATCACTAATCTCTGGATTCATAGAATTCCATAACCAAGCAATGATCAATGAATCTTCCTCATCCCATGCTGTAAAATTTGGGTCTCCTTCCTTTGGTCCAGTACCAGTCAAGTGGCTGATTTTTCTTTCTTTTTAGAGTTCAGTAAATAAGCTGTGACTACTTCAAATAATTTTTTCCATTCAACCTGTAAGCAGGGCTGAATGCTCTGTAAATCACCTTACTGATTATTCTGAGGTGGATGCACAGCCTCCCCCTCCGTAAGTAGTTAGAAAAATTGTTGAAATTCTGGTTGTTGCTGGAGAAATCTGACAGCTATAAGAGCCCAGTCAGACTTGCTGAAGAATCTTTTTTGCAGGAGCAGAGCCCACTAGATTTGGAGCTCTGATACCTTGTTAAAAGAGAGAAATAGGGTTTGAGAGAAACAAAGACTATTTTCTGAATATGCTTTTTGGTTTTTCTTCCACCCAGCAAATTGGTTTATTTTTAATGAAAATTGTTACATAGATAATAAATAACTAATGCTATTTTCAAGAGAACAATTAAAATAACACAACTTCGTAAGATACATTGAACTCAGCTGAATATTAACTAACTACTTGGAAAGAAAATAAACATTAAATGCTCCTATTTCCAACATTATTTATTAATTGCTAGTTATGACCCTGGGTTGTGCTGGCAACCTAAGCTCCTGAGTGCACAGACTTTTGGTTTTAGTGTAGGGTTCAAATCCCCCATTGGAATCACATTGTGACTAGGGTACCATCCTTGAGTGGGGATTAGCTCATCTTGTGCAAGACTATTACAAAGGTCTCTAGACCTTTTGTGTGATTTCATTTTCTTGAAGGTTTTTAACTGATAACTTATGATTTAATAATATATCTTAAATCTTTTGAATATGCCTCTGTTTTTTGGATTTTTCCAAGTTTCTGGTGTCTGTATTTTTGTGTGTTTCTGTCATTTTGTGTTTTAAATATGAATGGGCAAGCACTGTTTATGCAATAATATGTTGACCTCTATTGCTTGAAAGGGGTTAGTGTTGTTCTACCAAAATTTGAGTTTATACTATTAGTATGTTTCTTTATTTTGCTGCTTTTACTGTTAGTACCTTTTGACTTTTTTGCTTTAGTAAATGATAATTCTAATATACACTGTACAAAATCTGCTTCCTTTCCAGATGTATTATTACTTTATCTCATAAAAGATGGTTGCCGTCTGAAGATACTATACTGGTTAAATTTCTACTTGATGTTATTGTTTGCTCTCATGGTGTGTCATGTTGGATGCCTGGTTCAATTTGTAAAGAAAAATCTACTGGGATTAATATGAGATCTTCCACAGAAAGAAGCTCCAGTGAATTACAGACACTGGCTTTTGAGATGCTCAGTGAAGCAATCTCAAGAGCTGTGTCATCCTTTCCTGTTGATATTTGGAGATCAATTCTTGAGGTATATAATACTTCTGCATTTTTTTGTATAACTATATTAATTCTGAAATTTTTTTTGAACTAGTCTCTTCTGAAACAGGTGTTCAGAAAAACAATGGATGTCTTGGCATCAAAACCCCCTGTTGTGGAAGATAGTGTTATGTCCAGGTAGCCTGTATGTTGGAGGAACTCGACGAAACTCTTAAGTGATTCATTCTTTGGCCATATGTCATTTGTTTATTTTGTGACAAGTCACTGATGCATCTTTTCTGTAGGTTTTATGAATCTTTTCTGTGCTGTTTACATCTGATCCTCATTGATCCTAAATGTTCAGTTTCGGATCATGTATGTTAAGGCATTTTTATTTTAATACAAAGAATAAAGAAATGTTATACCCCGTAACCATTCTAACTATTGTGACATGTTTTTTCTTTTTCCCCCTCTAGGTGTCAGTTTTTATTGCTGTTCTGCGGATGTTCTTAATTTATGGCCTTTCTGGTAGAACATCAGGTTCTTGTCTGCTTGTTGGTTATGAGGAGAAGGAACTTAATAATACAAGTCCCAAGGCAAGCAGGGAACAATTAAACAAATCAGATCGTGGGACTTATAGGCCTCCACACTTACGCAAAAGAGACTGCTTGAATGTGAAGCACAATAGAGCTAGGCATTCCCAATATATGTCAGATAGTGAGTCTTCTATTAATATTACATCTTCAGATTCAGAGTTTAGTGATGGAGATGGATCGGCTAAGGAGACTGGCAGAGTGCAGAACTCTAGGGTTAGAATAGCTGCCATAACTTGCATACAGGTATGTTCCAAAACTGTCATGTAACTTTTTACTTTTAGATTTGCTCAAAATTTAAATTGATAATTTTGTCAAGCTTCTTAAATTGTCAAAAGACTAGGATAGTAACAAGTTGGGGATAATCAATGTTATCAAAAAATGATTATGGCGCTGCCATGGCAGTATGGAATTTCATTTTGGAGCCTCTTTCCCATTCACAATCTGCTATATTGTGTTTTATGGTGCTGTCCACCATTTTGTGATATGGTGCCCACCATTCATGTTGCATCCATGGTGGAAATTGCTAAATATTTGTTTAAAATAAGAGAAGAGTTTGGATTGTATGACCTGACCCAAACATAGGTCCAAAACATTTAAAAAACCCAAAGAGAAAAAAGAAGAGTTTGGGCCATGTAATCTGACCTGACCCAAGGCCCAAGGGAGGTGGTGAATTGGGCTAGAGGCCCAAGAAGCCCAATTTGACAATTTCAAGCCCAATTCCTATTCTATATGGGCCAAAATACAAGCCCAAAAATAAAATACAAGCCCAAAAATAAAATACAATCCAAATTAAAATCCTATCTACTTGACCTAAAATACAAAGGCCTAAAAGAACCTATACTAATTCCAAGCCACACAAATGTACATGGACCTTGAATCCAAGGGAGGCCCAATGGGCTTGGGTCCAGAAAAGACCAATAAAAGGCTAAGTCTATATTCCAGCATTTTCTTCTTGGCTCTAGTGAGAGGTCCATCTATCTTTCATTCCATGTCTTCATCTTCATGACACAGACTTGTATCATCCCCTCCCTTTTGAAGAAAATTCGTCCTCAAATCTAGATTAAGATTATCTATAAAATAAGGAGGAGGTAAAATTAGGAACATTAAAAATATTGCTTACTCAATAATCATTAGGCAAATCAATCATGTAAGCATTATCATTGATCTTTTATCGTTGCTGGCTAATCCTGTATCATTCCCTCCCTTTTGAAGAGAATTCGACCTTGAATTCCAATCTTTTATTCCTATACGACCATCCTCTTGAATCAAATACAAGCGTGAAGAAACCATGAAACATCATCAACATGACATTCATTTCATAACAATGTGGAACCCCTAAATCAATATAGTACCAAATATATGGTTCATGCAAGTGTAAATCATAATCATTGTGCAAACCCAAAATATTTTGAATAGAAACAACATTTAAATCACAAGGTTTTGTCATAGCGTGAATCAAAATTTTCTCCACTTCTTGAATGTAGTGATCAACATAGAGCTCAACTTCTTCTATTTGTTTTGTCATTTGCTCCTTAAGGCACAAATCTTCCTTATACATCAAAACAAAAGAGTTTAAGTTGTTAGATGTAATATCAAATATATAAGAAGAATCAAATTCACAACATAATTGAAGAGAAGGAATTAGATTTTCAAATTTATCCTTTGGGAATTCCTCTTCACTTTCCTTTGCAAGTATTTCCATTTTTATTTCTTTTTCTTGTAACTCTTTTTCTCTTATTTCCTTTTCTTGTAACTCTCTTTCTCTTATTTCCTTTTCTTGTAACTCTCTTTCTCTTATTTCCTTTTCTTGTAACTCTCTTTCTCTTATTTCTTTTTCTTTCTTTTTACGCTTTTCAAGTTTTTTATACTTCTCTTTTTCTTCTATTTCCCAATTTGGACATTCATAAGTCATGTGTCCTCTCCCCTCACACATTGAACACTTAAAAGAACGAGATTTAATCTGAGGGTGGACTTAACTTCTTGTGTAAGGTTGTCCAAATTGACTTTTCACATCTATCATTATCTCTACTTTTCTCATGTCTCTCTTCCCTCTCCTCTACTCTTTTAACTCTCGTCCTATGTCTCCTAGAAGCATTATCATCATAATAATCCACACTAACATGTGAATAAGATGGGGACCTATCATGCCTTCTAGCCAAGTCATCTATCCTATGGTTTAACTCCCTATTATTCCTTTCACACTTCTCATTCATTCTCCTTTCACTTTCAAGTTGAATTCTTTGCATATGTTTTATCATACTAGTCATAAGTTTTGCGGACTTAGGAGGAGAAAGAATGCCATTTTGCTTCCACTAGGCATGCCTACAACAATGAACAAAGTTAGCAAATAATCAAGTATATCAAGAGAAATCCTCACACTTTTTAAGTGTATACACTCAAGCAACTCATGTATCACTCGATCAAGGCTTTTTCAATGTTGTCTCACTCGTGCTTTTTATCACACCTTAATCTCTCTTTTGATTAGTAGGAAGCAATTTCTTAATTTCACAACTCAAAGTAGAACAAAACCAAGAAGCCAAATGATGACAAGCAACCAAAAGTTCACAGAAAGAAAAGCAAAAACTCAAACAAAGAAGATAATGAAGACAATTAGTAAAGAAGTAAGAGACTCAATTAAAAATTCTCAAAGGCTAAACAAGAAGAATGATGAAGACAACTCAAGAAACTAAACATGCATAAACAAGTTTTAGAAAGGTGGAAGAAACTAAAAGAATGCACATAAGTTGAAAATTACACAAGATTGCACAAGAAACTTAACACATGCTATACAAAATTTTAAGAAAGTTTGTGAACAAAGAAGGAACTCAATGCATGTATTATATGAAATAAAGCCTAAAGGAATGAATATAGAACTGTAACAGTATCCAAACAGCCACAAGAATGCAAGAAATTGAAGCAAAAATGACAAATAATGGCCTCGAGTTGTGTGCCAAAATGCTATCAAATTTGCTTTCAATTTTCAATGTAATTCAAGTTTAAAGAGAAGGAAATTTTAATGTTTTTGATTCAGTATTTCAGTCAATTGCAAGGTAAGAATTGGATTAAAGATCAAGGAGAAAAGATGAGTGTATTTCAATTTTTTTTTTTAATTTTGGGTCCTCATTTTTTTAATTTGCATTTTGACCCCTATATTTTTACAGTAGCACACAATTTCGTTTTTCCTCTGTTTTTCTTTAATTTTTATGCACAAACATCAAACAGTGATTTTAATCCAAGTTTCAATATCAAACTCAAGTTCTTAAAAAAATTGATGAAGAATACTTGATGAACTCCAGAACACTAAATTTCCAATCAACTCCAATTGACAAAAGAAATACAAGGTTTTGTAGCTCTTGGATAAAGGAACACAAATTCTCAATTAGTTTTCCAAAAGGAGATCAAACAAGTTACCAATCAAGAATCAATGTTTGTGAACACTCATGAACTCATGAAGAACTTGAAGAACAAAACACCAAAAATTTTGAGTTATATATCATTTCAAGAGTTTTTCACCAAATTTCTTTGTGGAATTTTACTATCTAACAAGCTAGGAACATAAACTAAGCCATGGATCATCAAAAACAAAGCAAGAAAATGAAAAATCAATGGAGGCATTTCATCTAACACTTGGTGAAATTTATGAGCACTTTTGCGAAGCACAAACTAGCAAGAATCAAACTACCATTTGATGAAGTAACACTCAAATAACATGGATGAATACTTCAACATACAAATGAAGATGAATCAACACCAAAACGAAGCACAAAATTGAAAAACTAGGTGACACACCAAGCAAGGGGAAGACGAACTCCAAAGCTTGACCCAATTCACAAATTGATGAAATAGCAAGCAATTGAAGTAGATGAATGCTTCCACAACAAAAAATCAAGTTCAAACGAAGAGGAATCAACAGAAAACGAAGCACAAAATGTTGCAAGCATTTGATTAAACACTTGGTGAAAAAAAGAGCAACTTTACGAACCAAACCCAAATGAAGAAGAAACAACAAGCATCAAAGCAAGGTAAATGAAGAACTAAGGTATTGCAATAAACAAGTTTGACGCTCAAAAGAACAAGCAAACCGAGAGCAATACAAGTATTGGAATGAAAATCAAGCTATGGAATTAAAGGCTAACCAAATTGGAGAATCAACAAAGGAAGATGTAGGCTCTAGATACCAAATGTTGCAATCTCCATTCCAAGGATTGAAGCTTCCAAGCTTCAAGGAACTTCATCTTCTTATGCAATCTCCAAGAACAAGAAATGGATGAGGAAAGAAATGGAAATCCGCCACTTGAATACTAAATTCAAGATAAGAAAAGTGATGAATCCGCCACAAAGTTTAGAAAACTTTGATAAGGAAACTTAAAACTCCACTCACTAGCAAGTAGAGAAAAAACCTCACAATTGAGAATTCAATATTTCATTTTCATTAAAAGTTATTCAAAAGTTGAGTTATGACGAAAGTTGACTTATGAGCTTTAAATAGGAAACTAAGCTAGCCTAGCATAGACTCTTACAAGGCCCATGAGTTCCTCCTTTCTCCCATTGTGCATCATGAGCTCCACACAAGCACAAGGGAGGTGGTGGATTGGGGTAGAGGCCCAAGAAGCCCAGTTTGACAATTTCAAGCCAAAATACAAGCCCAAAAATGAAATACAATCCAAATTAAACTCCTATCTACTTGGCCTAAAATACAAAGACTTAAAAGAACCTATACTATTCATTCCAAGCCAAACAAATGTATGGGCCTTGAACCCAGTGGAGGCCCAATGGGCTTGGGTCCAGAAAAGCCCAATAAAAGCCCAAGTGTATATTCCAACATTTTCTTCTTGACTCTAGTGAGAGATCCATCCATCTTTCATTCTTCCATTTCTTCATCTTCATGAGACAAACTTGTATCAGACATCCTTCTTTTAAACTAAAATAATAAGACTAGCATATGGACCTACTCTAGACCTAATTATTCCCGCTTTCAACATATTCACCAATTTTTAAATCTCACTTTTTTGGTAATAAAGGTACCTATATGGTTGCAAATTTGGAATTTTAGCTCCTTCCTTCAATCTTATTGCATGATCTTGCCTTCTGTACGGGGGAAGCTCTTGAAAAACATCTTCAAACTCAATTAGAATCTGCACAATGTTCTCGGGAATTGGACTCTCTTCAAGGTGTTCTTATGTAGTTGCCATCTTGCACTCCACCTAGAATGCTTCCTTTTCTAGTTGAAATCTCTTCAGAGTGTTTTTTGTAGTCACAACCACCACACTCAATGAAGGATCTTCTTGTATCTTATATTTTTACCCTTCTAGTTTGACCTCCATAGTAAGCTTGTCAAAATTAGCCTTGACCTCCCCTAACTCTTTCAGCCATTTCGTACCCAACACCACATCTACCCCATCTAATGGAAATAAGTAAAAATTTTGTCTAATAGGCAACCCTTGTAGTATCAATTTCAAATTGGGGAAAACTCCTTGTGCCTTAACACTACAACTGTTCCCCACTTTAACCCAAGATTGTGCAGTCTCAACCTTTGATAAATTCAATTTTCTAACCATTGATTCAACAATAAAGCATTGTGATGCCCTACAATCAATTAATATCAGAATTTGATTACATTCCAATTCTCCCCATATCTTAAATGTATGTTTAGAGGTCCACCGCACCATGCTTTTGAAATCCAGTGTAGAGTGTGCTCCTTCCATGTATCTCCTCTTCCTCTTCCTCTGCTTCTTCATTTGCATCCTCTTCGATCATTATAATTCTCAATTGCTTGTTTTTTTTATTACATGCCCACTTGAAAACTTCTCATTGCATCTAAAACACAATCCTTTTTGCCTCCTTTCATGATGTTTTGCATCTGTCATTTGCTTCCAGTTTTGGTTACTTTCATTTTTTTACTCCCCTTTTTCAGCATAACCCTTACCTCTTTCCTCCTTTCTACTTCCAAATATAATTCTATTTCCCCCTCCTCTTCCTACATTGTAAAACGCATTAGCCCCTCCCTTCTTTAGTATCACATTTTTGGGTTCAATCAGGGGTGCTAAATCCATCAATTCCTCCAAATTTTTAGTGGGTGCAACCTTAATTCTACCCTAATTTCCTCTTTTAACCCATTTATGAAAATTCCCTTCAAGTAGTTCGAATTTCCAATCATGAGAAAACTCGAAAGCTCTTCAAACCTATCCCTATATTTTGACATTGTACCTTCTTGTTTCAAACCCAAAAGTACTTCAAACAAGATTAGGTTGAAACTGTCACGACAACGCTTTCTTGAAACCCCACCAAGCATGATCCACCAGCCTTGCTTCCCACCATTGAAACCATGTTAACACTTTTTCTTCTAATGCCACCAATGCGACTTCTAATTTCTCCTCTTGCATTACTCTCTCGAGTCGAAATACCTCTCAATTTTGTCTACCCACCCCGCAACGTCACCTCCATTGAACATTAGCAATTCAAGATTCCTCCATTTCCATTCTGTTTTCCCCATCTTATTACTAGAATTTTGCGAGGCTCCAACTTCTTCCTTCATCGGTGATCCCATTTGTGACTATGTGGTTCCCTGCATAGCTCCTTCAATTGCTTCAACATCTCTCGCATTATATCCACACTCTTGTGCCATTCCTTCTTCTTGTGCAACACGTCCGTGTAACCCTTGCAAACTCGTCTCAACGCAATCCATTCATGAATCCATCTTCGACTTTACCTTGAATTTTCTTTTTCCTCCAATGATGAACCAATTCTAATACCAATTGATAGATTCAACTTAGGGGAAGAAAATAGGAATTCAAAATACGATGTTTAGAAGAATGAAAATTTTATTATCAAGTAATTCTCTTAAATCAATGTGATCGAAGAGAATGTTCCAACCTAGTGCAATTTGAGAATTCCCAAACCTCTCCAAATAAAGTCCACAACAACAACTTTACTCTTTGATTAAACTCCTATTTATTCTACTATCAATTGGTTATAACAAAATGATTAGTTAGTTACATCTGGACCCACATCCATTGTACCTATATTCCTATCAGTATTCTTCTATCTTCGTACATATACCTTCTTAATGATATGTCTTGTATTAGATATCTAAAGCTAGAGAAGCCATAGGATAACCCTACCTCAAAAGTGTATCTTATTCTTTGAAAAGCTGAGCAACCATTAAATAGATGTTGACAAAATGGACGCATGCTTCCTCCTTATATCAAACAGTTGTGATTTCTACAGCACTTCTTTCAGAGTGTTAATGACACATTTGTCAAGGCCAAGATGGGAGTAGAAGCGTCTCTAGCTATGTCCTTGGTACATGTGGCTGCATCATCATTTCTACCAACCTCAAAATACTTCTTGAACACCTCTATGGTCTTGTAAATCTCCTACATTTTTGCTCCATCAGTAATGGTTTGAGACTCTTTTAAGGTCATGGGAAAACCCTCTTCTTGACAATGCAAGTACAAGCATGGCATCATAGAGGCCCTTTCTTCTTCTTAACAAGCCAAGTACAAGCATGCCACCATAGAGGTCCTTTTTCAAGAATCTTAAAGGAGTTTCATGTTGTTGCTAATGGAGCCAAAGTGAAGGAGGTTCACATGGCCATAGAGGTGTTTAAGAAGCATTTTGAGGTTGGTAGAAGTGATGATGCAGCCACATGTGCGGAGGACATAACTGGACACTTTTGCCATCTTGGCCTTGACAACTATGTCATCAACTTTGTGAAAGAAGTGTTGTAGAAATCACAAGAGTTTGATGTAAGGAGGAAACTTGCTTCCATTTTGTTAGCAACTACTTCTATGGTTGCTCAACTTTTGAAGAATAAGATGCACTTTTCTCTAAATCATTGTAGTTGTAATGTGATAAAACTGAGGCAATATACTAATACCCTTATCTAGTTCAAGTGTAGCTAGTACAAGCCTAGCACAATAACATTCTTATTTCTTAATGTTATAATCATCCCAACATTGTAGTGTTCCACTTAGCATAGTAGAAGTGTAGGTCTGTGTTCTTTCTTATTGAATTTACAAACAAATCCACATTAATATAGATGGTATTATTGTTTGAAGTACGAGGTAATATTATCAAATCATGCTAATATATTATCAAAATTACTTGATGTAAATCAAGACATGGAAGAAGCTTGTTTTACATAAATGGAGCAAAACTGGGTATTAGAAATCTATACAACAACAACAAAGCCTTATCCTACTAGACGAGGTTGGCTATATAGATCATGCAATGCCATTTGGTGTGGTTAAAAACCAAAGTTTCAGGAATATTATTTAGCACGAGATGTCCCTTGATGACTTACTCTAATGTCTTCTTAGAAACCAATCAGTTTTAAAATTGAAGAAAACACAAATAACTAGAATCATTTTTGAAGGCATAGGGTAATCATTTCCTTTTATGTGTTTTCAAAAGTAAGAGAACCAATTTCTAATGTTTCCAAACATTTTCAGTAGGAAAAAAAACCAATTCCAGACTTGGAGATTTTGTTATCCTTTCTTGCACCAATAATTCATAAAGATATAATTCCTTTTTTTTTTTTAACTTGCTTGGATAACATCATTTATGAAAAAAAGCTTTGCTTGCAACATTGCAGTGATTGATTAATTTTTTTATTTTTTATATTTTTTTGTACTTTGGGATGGGAAGGATCTTTGTCAAGCTGATTCTAAATCTTTATCCATGCAATGGTCCTTGCTTTTGCCAACTAGTGATGTACTACAACCAAGGTATGACCTAACCATTCCTCCTTTTATGAATTCAAACTGTAATCTTTCTCTCCATTTGATGTTTTGCTATTTTCTAACTACATAATTGTTTAATTTGTATTTTTCATAGGATGCATGATGCAACTTTAATGACATGCTTGCTATTTGATCCTTGTTTGAAGGTAATAACACTGATGTTGATACCTGTATGTGTAGTTGCCCTGTGTAATTCTCCCTCTAATAGTGTTTACCGAACTCAGTTTTCTATTTTGAAATTTAATGGTCACATAAATAAATATTTTACGAGTTTCAGACTTGTCCAATGATATTATTCTGGCTTGTTAGTTGTTTTAGTTATTTTGATAAGAACTTGGGAATTAGAATAGAAAATAGGGAGTCCTGGCTCCTCACCAACTGATTGGAACAAGAAAATAAGAGATGTGAAGTGACATGAAAACACTATACTATTCAGATGAGGGTCTGATTGAGGCGATCCAGGACCTGATATTAACAATGTATACAATGGTGAAATGCAGAAAAAAAAGAGTAGTAGCTCTAGGCTTTCAAGAGGCCTAGTCTCTCCCACAAGTCTGAACTAATTCTCCACTCTCAACATGTACCCCTCCTCTCAGCCTATATTCTCTCTCAGCACATGCACCCCCTCTAACTTTCTGCCAGCTTGGCAGTAGTTAAACTATTTTTCCCTTTAATCACTTAGTTGCATGACACCTCATTTCCTTGCCTTACACCTGCACTCTGCTTCCCTCTTCTTTCATAAACTTTGATGATCTTGGACCTCAGGTTTGTATCAATTTTGAATCTTGGCCAATGATATGTCCTAGATGGTTTGATCTGAACCAAATATTTCTCTACCTCCACCATACTTTTATCTTCCTTTTAAATCTCTTCCCCCCTGGCCATTGCAGTTTTATCCCTATGATTCTCAATGTCTATATTTTATGTATCCACTGCCTCCATTTTTTTGATTTCCAGTTTCCCTGTTGGGTCAATGTTTTACTATGGTTAGTATTTTATCCTTGACAGTGTTTTCGGTTTCTGTACATTCATATTTGCTTCTATTTTATAGCCACCAAAGTATTAGCTCCACCTTGTGGACTCAAATTGGTTGATCCAAATCACTCTCTGGCTGGAATAATTTGATTACTTCCTTAACAATTTTTAGAAAGTAGGATTTGGATTGAGTCAATCCCAATATTGATATCAGACGAGAGCTCAACCTCTTAATTGCCCAAATTCTGGTATGATACTGGAATTCCCTTTTCCATTCATCATATGACAGCTGCCTCATGTTGCATTCATTCAACTCTATTCTAACAAACTTTCATTTAGCATGTTCTCCAGAGTGAGTACTTTTGTACTTTTTCCAACTTCTCTTGGCATCTCATTTCACATTCATGCAGCTGATCACTTTTAGCCTTTCTCTTCAGACCTCTTTTTTCCCCTCACTCACATAAACATGTGGTATGGTTCTATTGAGTTCTCAATATCCTGGCTGAAAAAAGGTTGTCTATGATATCCAGGCACGTATTACATCTGCATCCACACTAGTGGCCATGTTGGATGGTCTCTCTTCCATTTTCCTGCAAGTAGCAGAATATAAGGAATCTAACAAATCTGGATCTTTTATGGCATTGTCAAGCTCCCTCGGGAAGATTTTAATGGAACTTCATAGAGGTATCTAAAACATTTGCTGTATCTTGTTGAATAGATTGCTTTCAGACATCTGTTATATTTTTTTTCTTGGTTCATTTTTTATTTATTTATTTACTTAAATTTTCACTTTTTGCCCTTTTTTCTCTGATGTAGGTCTTCTTTACCTAATAGAGCATGAAGCTCATAGTAAATTGCTGGCTTTGTTATTCAAGATTGTCAGACTTTTGATATTATCTACACCGTATGTTACTTTGCTTCCAGTATTATCCTATTTGTTCATTGTAGATGTAATTGTAATGCTATGTTTTTCCTCTGTCTCTTATAAATTAGTACACTATTCTTTCTGATTTGGTTATTGTTTCTCATAGTGCTCTTATGCTTTCAGGGTCGGAGCCAATAATAATATTTTGTCATTTGAAATACCTTATGAGGTTGGATAGAATAGGCTAACTAATACAAATGCTACTAATGAGAACCCAAATCATCAAAAGTTTTGCAAACTAAGGAACTTCCATTTATAATTGAACAACTATCTAATGTTTTTATTGACATCACAATTCACAACCATTTTATAAGTGGGAGGGTTGAAACAAATGAAAATGAAACTGTTGAAAATCAGAATATAATATTCGGATTTATTAATAATTACAGTTTATAGGAAAATAATCTTTGATTTAGAGGAAACAAAATATCCTCTATTTATGTATAATTAATGTAATTAACTTATATAAATATGTATCTGTTGTATATTCAAATATGTGATTTTTAGTTAATTATCTTTCTGTTTCTTTTATTCTAAAATGATATCTAGAGTAATAGAGTGATCTTGAGAATCTTGTATGCTAGATGGACTTACTATCCTTGGAGACAAATGTTTGGCAAACCATGTACAATTTTGGTTTGCCCTTCTACCTATCACTCATAGTTTGGCAAAGAAGTTTTTGGTTGCTACCCCTTGTTGGTTGCTATCACATTGTTGGCGAGTTTTTCATCAAGACCATCATCATCATAATCAAAATCTTTTGATCTATCTATCTGTAAAATGCATTGACCCCATCTTTGTCTTAGAAGCAGTAGACCTTGTTTCAATTTTAAATAATTTGGGTTTCCAACATTATTGGGTTAAAGTTTTCAAATGTGGTATTAAGAACAACAAATCTTGCTTTATTTGCTATGAATTTTCTCTCTTGTTGATGATGATTCTAGCTAGCTAAGTTATTTTTTTGTAGCATTTCTCTTCGAATTCTCCAGCATCCTTGAGTTGCTTTTCAAACTAATGTTTTTTAGTGGAACTCAATTTTTTATGTTTCTATTTATTTATTGGGATGAATTATTTTTTTGTAACAAGCGGAGAGCTTAATAAGCTTTAGCTTGAGGGGGAGTGTTGAAAAACAGAATATAATATTCTGATTTATTAATAATTGTGGTTTAAAGGCACATAATATTTTATTTCGAGGAAACAAAATATCCTCTATTTATATATAATTAATGTAATTAATCTATATAAACATGCATCCGCTATATATTCGAACACAGTTTTCTGTTAACTATCCCTCTGCTTCTTTTATTTTAACAGAAACTATGTCTATGGGACAAAAATCATGCAATTATGAAAACATAGTTTAAAGGGATGATTAAGTGATGTTGTAGATGGCAAACAACAACTCAAAGCATCCTTGGGAAAGCTTTTTTTTCCATAATTTTCAGCTGTCTTTTATAAAATAAGCTAGCTGTTTGGGAACACCAGCTGAAATTTAGAAAAAGCTTCTTTTTCTTCTTGAAATATAAGCTGTTTTTTCGAATCTGAAAAATTGTAGTTTATGCTTATTTTCATACAGTTTTTTTCCCTTTCAGTACTTTTTCTTATGTAAAAGCTGATTTTTTGTTGCATCCAAATAAAATTAATTATGTTAAAACCACTTCCCAGCAAACTTACCAAAACAAAATCTGATTCTGATTATAATCGATTATAAGAATAATCGATTACACATATAACTGATCATTGAAATAATTTAATTTTCACAACAATCTCAAACACACCCTCAGATTAATATTTATATCTAATCATATCTACTTGTTTATATAGATTGAGTAAAAGGTTTTTCTTCTGTTGATGATTTTATTTAAGATTATAGTTTTACAAATAAACAGTAAGCTATGTGACGGAAATTTGGAGCAGAAAAAGGGAGTGAAAAATTTCTCCTTGTGACAGAACTGTACGACATAGGGTACCTAAATTTAAGGGATGTACTGTAGATACATTACGTAAATTGATGGGATATGATTTACTCCTTAATTATGTAATAAAAAAGAAACCCAATAATTATCTTGTCTTGTCTTGTATGTGTTAACTAGATCATACTCACATAAAACCCAATATTTGATGTACTGAGTTAAGTAGATCAGTTTTCCCACTGATCACTGGTCCTTATCTATATTTATTGGAGGGCCTTATTATTCTGTTTTAATTGTACTAGTACACTCTAGTGGACTATCATATGTTTGCAATCTAGCTTTCATGTTTCCTATAAAAAATCAAGTACATATTTCCTTTAGGAAAAATAAATGCCATATTTATATAATGCTATTTCAATCCCCAGGGAAGTTTGAGCTGGCCTAGGTCTTTCATTTGATCTCAAACTCACTAGCCAAGATTTTCTTTATGTATATTTGTCTGTTCATGATCATCACATGTGATGATGATGTCATATTCACAGACAATGAATAAAGTCATCGACTCATTTCCCTTCCTAGTAATCCATGTTTCTTTACTGCATTTGTCAGTCTATCGAAACAGACACAAGGAGATTTCTGATAACTTGAGAGATCCTTTCTGAGCTTGTACACCTTTTCTGTGTTTACAAATGTATCTGGTCTGGGGGAATTTTCATTTAAACCTTCTCTTCAAGTACCGTTTAGAAATGCGTTTGTAATATCTGGGTGGTCTAGAGGTATAAACAGGAAAAGAATGTTAGTCAGTCAACTACTGTTAGTTACGATTTTATCGCTGTTGGGTAGCTGCCAATAAATAAAGCATTGTTGCTGTATTTTGATAGACTGCAACAATGTTGTAAAATGGTGGTGCCATTGCCACCATGGTGGAATGATGTGGCAGATTTTTTGCTTACCATCATAGGCAATTTGTAAAGGGAGGCCCACTATGATGGTGCCATCGGTCACAATGGCATGTTTAATGGCAGAATTTTCGCCCTCTGCTATCCCACATTGATAACATTGGTCTGGAATAATAATAGTAAAGGGGCACTACTGAGTTCTTCGATCTCACTTGGATTCTTATATATGCAAAGCACTATGTTTACTTTAGTCCTGAGGTTGTTTAGTGAAAAAATATAAATAAATGTGGGAAGAGAATCAATAAAGCAAAATATAAGAATAGGCCAATTAATTACTGATAATGGTGTTGATCATTCTAAATGTACACTAATGTTTAATTGCACTAATTACACTAACACCATATATCCTTCTTGATTTCTTGAAGGTAGATTAGATTTTTTATTTCCTTTTGTTTCAAATGTAAAATTAGTATGTGAACTGAAGTTATTGTTTTGCCAGGTATTCAAGAATGCCACCAAATTTGTTGCCTATTTTTGTTACATCTATTAGAACAAGGATCGAAGAAGGGTTTTGGTTGAAAAGTGAGCGAAGTAGTTTACTGGTTAGTTGTATGATTGATTGTTCAAAGTTTTGTTTGTCCATCTGGCACAATGATATGTATGTATAATAACATTGACCTGTGTTAACAGGCAGCTGCTATTGGTTGCTTGACATTAGCGTTGTCTACCTCACCATCCTCTGCTCAAATAAGGAAGATGCTCTATGACGAGGTTTCTTCAGGTAACTTACGTTATTCTTGATAGTAATAGTACTTGTGTAGGTTATTACTTAAAATTAATGAAATACTCAAAATTTAATATCAATGTTTACATAATTCATGGTTTTGAATGTGGATTATATTTTACCTAGGTTCATTGATTCTTATTTTTTGTTCCAATTAATTCCTATGTGTCTATGTGTGTTCATTTAAATATTTTGGTTATTCTAAAGGGGATAAATATTTTCATTTAAACTTATATCATATTTCAAGTTTCTTTTTCTTTGTTTTCTGAGAAATGAAGAATTTATCAAGATAGAAGAGAAAAAGAACAAATTCAAAAGGATAATAAATCTTCAACAATATTTACTAGACACAGGCCGATTTAAATGTGTAACTTGGTTCGATTAAAGGCATGCATTATATAATGCCTTTTGAATAGTCCTACAAACCTACTTCTAATTTAGGTAACATGCCTAAGCCTTATGTAAGTCAATAGGACCAAACCTACAGATAAACATATATATAATTTTAAAAACACTAAAGAAAAAAATCAAAACAATAATAATAATTATAAAATTATTATATTATTTATATTTACTGAAATAGGTCATCTTGTTAGGCCAAAAAAGTTTTATATGACCTAAAGCTATTCATCTTAGTTGAATAGGCTTTTAAAAAAGCCATCGCCACTTAGTAAACTAATCTTGTAACACTCCAATTTTCCTTGTACCTAATATGTACTTGTCTAAATCGCTTAACTAGTGAGAAGAATAAAAGTTATGAATCATAGGGATTGCTTGTAGTCCAAGTTTGGCCTAAATAGTTCATTTACAACTTGAACTGTGTTCCTAACTAGCAATGTCAGACTTGCATTGACTTTCAAGAGTGAATTCCCGTTGTGTGCGAACTAAGTGAGATTAAGGATGATTAATCATACCTAGTTATCGTAAGGCCCAAAGAAGGATCTTGTCATTGCCAAATAAAATTAATGTTAGTTAGTGTCTACTGTCAAGTGCACATGGTTCAAGGCCTCAAGTTGGGTTAGAATCTTAGAGTCAAACCCGTGTAGGGAAACTATGTCATGGACATATCTTTTTCACCATCCCATTCCCATGATTTTCAATGAGACAAAAATGTTTTTTCCCTAATTATAATCCCGAAACTTTATATGTTGATTTTCTATTGACGTATATAAATGTATCAATTGTTCAGTAGTACACTAGAAATTATTGTTCTTGTCTTGAGATGGTATTAAAGCCATATCTTAGGAAAATCCTAGTTTTCCCTAACTTTCTTGCTTAGCCACTGTCAAGAAGGTTGACTATTAATGCCACGAGTTACTATTCGAGACACCACAAACTACAATAGAGGATGCTAATTGGCGTATCTGCTGAGTGCCATTGCTAGAAGCCATACTACCTGGCCTCATGCATTGCCTCTGAAATATTTGCTAGCATGTGGAGCTTTTCAGTCCCTCATTCACTGTGCCATTTGCTTTGCCAACAACATTTTCTTGATTGCAAACCAAGACATTTATAGACCCAAATGTGAAGCTTATTCCAACCAGGGTGAACTTTATTCTTATCTGGGCAGATATCGAAGATTGTTGGGAACTTAACACCATAACTTGTCTAGATATATCTTTTCCTATTGGTGTTGTAAGTTAGTTCCTTAACTTGTGATAATCATTGCAAGCAATTGTTTGGATCCTTTGGCACATTAAAGGGTCAATCGAAATAGGGACTTGTTTACTCTAACAGAGGACACACTAACATTGTTAGGTACTAAGATGTAGATCCACTTTAGGTTATTATGTGTTTGTGGGTAGGTGGCTAGGAAGCACAAATACCTCTATAAAATGACGTGTTGGTGATTCCCCTTGATGATTAAAAACCAAATCTTCAAGAATATTATTTATTTTGAAAAGGAATATTATTTAGCCTAAGGTCTCCCTTGATGATTTCCTCTTATATCCTTTTTGGTCTTCCTCTTTTCACCAAACTTAAAAATCATACAATCTACTATTTTAACATCTCTTGTGACTTTCTTTGTATGTGTCAAAACCACCTTAATTGGTAGTCTATTATCTTTTCCTTGATAGTGCTACACCAATCTTTTATTCATACATAGTCATTATGTATTTTGTCCTTTCTTGTATGGCCACACATCCATCTTAACATTATTAATTCTGCTACTCTCACTTTTCTTCCATGCTCTCCTTTTAAAGCCTAACATTCACTACCATATAGTATAATTGGACGTATAACTATGCAATAAAACTTGCCTTCAAGTTTGGTATGTATTTTGTGATCACAAATAAGTCTTGAGTTTTTATTCATTTAAGTCATCTTGCTTGTATCCTATATGTGACACCCTTATTAATTTCTCCATCATTTTGTAAGATTTATCTCTAATATTTAAACTTAGGCCTTACGGTATTACATCACCAATTTTTACTTAAGTCAAATTTCTCGTCTCGTTAGAATTGCAATACACATACTTTGTCTTACTCCTACTTAAGTGAAAACCCTTTGTTTCCAAAGTCTACTTCTAGAGTTCAAGCTTATTGTTAATTGCATTCCTTGATTCCTCAATTAAGACTATATCATCAAAAAAACAAAATGCACTTAGGGATAATGTTTTGTATGTTCTTGATAAGCACATCCATGACTAGATTAAACAAGGACTTAATGCTAGATCTTGATGTAATTCTATCCTAATAGAAAAGTCCTTAGTTTCAACTCTTGGAGTTTTCACATTATTTCCCTTCATACTTGTCTTGTATAGCTTAGACATAAGCAATGTGCACACCTTTTTTCTCCAAAGTCTTCCATAAGACTTCTCTTGGTACATGGTCATAAGCTTTTTTCAAGTCAATAAAAACAATATGCAAGTCTATTTCATTGCTCTTGTACCTTTCCATTAGCCTCTATAAAAGATAAATAATTTATGTTATAGACCTTCCTAGCATAAAACCAAATCCATATTTTGCAATCTTTGTTTCTTCTCTTAATCTATGCTTAATCACCTTTCTCATATTTCATAGTAACTCAACTTTTATACCTATGCAGTAGGCATAATTTTGTATGTTTTCTTTGTTCATAAATATTGGAACCAAAGTGCTCTTCCTCCACTTAGCTGACATTTTCTTTGATCTCAAATTGAAAAGCTTGAGCCAAGTGAAACCCTAAACCCACCCTATACACAACTCAGAAACAATTTGAAACCCTAAAAATAAAATGGTTATGTCATGCAACCCAACCTAAACCCATCTCGAAAAAGTTTGAAAAACCTTTTAAAAAAAATAGGGGATATGGATTGGGTTGATGACTTCACACAAATCCAGACCCAAAAAATAATTAAAAAATGAAAAGATGGGCCCACTAGTTAATTAAAAAGCCTACTAATTAGAAAACCTTACACAAAATGGAAAGAAAGGCTTTGACAATATCGTTGCAAAATCAGAGTTTGACGACCGCCACACCATTTTAGCACCCAACAATTGTTGTATCCATCTTTGGCGACCACTACACTAGAGTTGGTGTAGCAATATACCACCCTAGCACCCAATGACTATCACAACCATCTCTGGCAACCATTGTCTCCAGCGACCACCCAATAACTGTGATGGTTGTCTTTCTGGATCACCTGACAACCTTAGTCTGATTTCTACTTGTTTAAAGATAGTGAAAACATAGAGCATACTTGTTGATACTCTAAATCGGATATGACTTGCCTATAAATTACTATATAAATACAATTTTTTATTTTTACTATTTACCTATATGTATATATTATATTCTTATTTTGCCTTGCTATGCTCCCACTGTATGCGACAATGCTATCCACCATTGATAACATTGGATAGTTTCTCCCAACAGAGGTTATAATCTTGCTATAATTCTCTTATTTTTCTGTTAGTAATACAAATTACATGTATATGTTGTTTGTTCTCCATTAGATTTAGATTGGCACTAATGAAATCACAATTAATAACTCTTCCTTCTAAATGGAGGAGTGAAAATTTGAAACCTAGAGTCAAAAGGTAACAAATTTTATTAATTTGTATTACACATAATGCATGCTCTTATCTTACAATTATAAGGGAACAATTGTCCCTAAAAAGGAAAATGAGGAAACTATGGTAATAGAGGAAATAAGGAAATAAAATACATAAAATCTCCAAAGAGACTTTCTATTATTTAAATTCTCCCCTCAAGTTGGTAAATGAATATCAATTATTCCCAACATGCTTATAAGTTTTTGGAATCTATTGTTAGGAATTCCTTTAGTAAAAACATTAACAACTTAGAGTCTTGTAGGAATATGAGTAGTAACAATAACACCACTATCTAGTTTTTCTTTGATAAAGTGTCTATCAATCTCATTGTGTCTAGTGTTGATGAAATAACAATTTACAACTCTTCCTTCTAAAGGGAGGAGTGAAAATTTGAAAGCTAGAGTTGAAAGGGACCAAATTTTACTAATTTGTATTACACATAATGCATGCTCTCATCTTTTAATTATAGGGGAACAATTGTTCCTATAAAGGAAAATAAGGAAATTGTGGTAATTGAGGAAATAAGGAAGTAAATTATATAAAATCTTCTAAGGTATTTTCTACTATTTACAATACTTCTCCTCATGTTGGTAAATGAATATCAATTATTCCCAACATGCCTTTAAGTTCTTGGAATCTACCATTAGGAAGTCCTTTAGTAAGAACATCAACAACTTGGAGTCTTGTAGGAATATGAGCAGTGATAATAAGGCCATTATCTAGTTTCTCTATGATAAAGTGTTTGTCAATCTCAATGTGTCTTGTCTTGTCATGTTGAACTATATTGTGAGCGATGCAAATGGCTGACTTGTTATCACAAAACAACTTCTTAGGGACCTCAAATTGAATCTTGAGGTCATCAAGTGTGATCTTCATCCAGTCCTTAGCATATGCCCTGTGCCATGGCTCAAAGCTCAATTTTTGTATTGGACCGAGTTATCGTGTTTTGCTTCTTGCTCCCCCAAGTCATCAAATTTCTCCCTAGAAGAAACATATAGTATCCAAAAGTAGATTATCTATCTGCGATTGATTATGCATAATCTGCATAAGTATAAATCTCTATAAACAAAGTGTCTTCTCTTCTAAATAAAAGGGCTTTTCCTAATCTTGCCTTCAAGTACTGGGTGATTCTGTCAACTACCTTCATATGTCTTTGTTGAGGATCATGCATAAATTGGCTAACCACATTGACTACACAAGCAATGTTTGGTCTAGTGTGAGATAGGTAGAGTAGCTTTCCTATTAACTTTTTATACTAAGACTTCTCCATAGGTGGTCTCTCTTTACTTCTTCCTATCCTATGATTATGTTCAATTGAAGTCCTACATCTAAGCTTTCACATTTCTTTATTGAGGTCAAGGACATACTTCAACTTTCCTAAGTCTTTCATTTCAAATTGGGTTGCCAATTTCTCTTTAAGGCTCAATTTTTCAATCTCTTTATCACCTGTAATGATCATATTGTCTACTTAGACCAATAGTATACTAAGTTTGTCAGTAGGTATGAATGAAGTGTGATCACCTTGGCTTTGCATGGATCCCAATTAAATCATTGCTTGAGTGAATCTTCTAAACCATGTTTGAGGAGACGGTTTAAGGTCATATAAGACCTTTTTTAGTCTGTACACTTTGTTCTCCCTTCTGTGAACTCCAAAGCTTAGGGGAATTTCCATGTAGACTTCTTCTAAATCTCCATGAAGGAAGACATTTTTAACGTCAAACTATTGCAAGTCTAGCCAAAAATAAGCTGCTAGAAAAAGGAGAACCCATATTGTATTCATCTTTGCTATAGGGGCAAATATCTCCTTATAACGATCTACTGTCTCCATCAAATTTGTACTTCACTGAATATCCATTTGCATCCTACAACCTTCTTGTCTTCAGGTTTGTCAACAATCTCCTAGGTTAATCTTTTCTCTAATGCTCTCATCTACTCTTTAATGGCTTGAACCCAATGTTCATCTACTCTTTAAAGGCTTCTTAGATTGAAGTTGAAACTTTTGTTGGATCAATGGCAACAATAAAATTTTGATGTTGGACAGAGAGATGGTTAGTGCAAACATATTAAGAAATAAGATATTTAACACAAGACCTTTTTCCTTTCCTCAAGGCAATAGGAATATCATCATAAACACTTACCATCTTGGTGTTACTTTTAGGGATATTATTATCATCAACACTTACCACCTTAGTGTTACTTTCAAGGACACTATCCTCATCAACATTTACCGCCTCAATGTTAGTTTCAGGGACACTCGCCTTCGAGTTAGACAATTCTTCTTGTTGTGGGACCAAAGTGGGTTTCCTCTTCCTTTGGTATATCTTGCCAAAGAACCGTTCTTCCTTTTCAACTTCATTATGGGCTTCTTCTACTATCTCATTGGTGCGTCACCATTAGCTCCTAGGGCATCCTACAAAAACATGAAGGGTAACGACTCTAACATATACTTGCCTTCAATTTCTTGAGTAATCTCCCCCTAGAGTTGAAGACTAAAAGAATGACTTAGTTTCATGAAAGATGACATCTATGGAGATAAATAAATGACTACTTTGAGGATGATAAGATCTTGTACCCCTTTTTATTTGATGGGTAGCCAACAAAGACACATTTGATTGGTCTTGGGTCTAACTTACCACAACTAGAACTATGAGAGTGGACAAAGGCAACACAACCAAAGACACAACATAGTAGACTTGATGTTAAGAAAGAATAGGGAACAAAAGACATTAGGAACTCAATGTGACTAACACCATTCAATATTCAAGTGGGTAATTTGTTAATAAGGTAGGTTGCAGTTAAGAAAGTTTCCCCCTAGTAGATATTAGGAACAACATTTGGAAAAGAAGGGCTTTGACAATCTCAACATGGCAATTTTTCCTTTCTACAACCCCATTTTGTTGGGGAGTATTAACATATGTCAGTTCATGAATAATTCCATTTTTAGTAACAAATTTAGAAAACACATGATTTACAAATTCTGCGTCATTATTAGATATACTTTCAATGGACTTACCAAACTAATTTCGGACAAGATGGGAAAAATTGACAAACCTCAGGTTTATTTTTTATTAGGTAGGTCCATGTTACACGAGTACAGTCGTCAGTAAAAGTCACAAACCATTTTGTACCAAATGTAGATTCAACAATAGGTCCCCATACATTAGAATGTTAGTCAAAAGGAGATGAACTTTTATTATCACTATTAGAAAAAGATGCACAATGGTGCTTTGACATTTGACAAACATCACAATTGAAAGGTTCAACAAATCTTTTGTAAAAAAATAAGGAAATAAAGACTTTAGAAGGACAAACAGTAAATGCCCAAGGTGCCTATGGTGTAGCCATATTTTTGGGAAGTAGCCCAAGTGTTTGACTTTGCTTGTTGGCTTGAGGACAAGTCTCTAGGTTCTTGTCATTAAGTTTATTGTGCTCCAAGAATTACAACCCATCCTGCTCTTTAGCAATCAAAATTGTTTTCCCTATGGCAAGGTCCTGAAACGTGCAATGAGAATGAAAAAATGTTAGTGAGCAATGCAAATCCTTAGTGAGCTTGTGTATAGAAATAAAACTACTAGCCAATATTGGAACTTGTAAAACATTATGCAATAAAATAGAGGGTTCGAGTTGAATGCTGCTGAATTCACCAATAGTGACACATTCTCCATTGACAATTGTAATGAACTACTTATCAGGTACATTGGAGTACAATGTGAACTGAGTAGGGGTCCTATGGTCTGTTACCCCAAAACCAAGAATCCAAATTCTTTGGGGGAACAAAACCAATTATGTTAAAGGAACTCTTACCCTTCATGGTTAAGGAACAAGGTTCAAATGGCTTACTCATGAAGTCAAGAAGGGTCTGGAGATGGTCAATTCCTACTTGACTGAATACTTTACACTTTGTTCTGGTTGGGAACACAAGGGGATGCTCTGTTATGAAAGTGCATTTGAATAACGTTGACGAACAGTGCGCCTGAACAGTATCGATGAATAGTGCACATGACTAGTACCAATGAACATTGCACGTGAAAAGTATGGTGAACAATGTGTACCATAGGAGGCAATGGCAACAGACAACATTGCCAGTAGTGAGCATTGAAAACAAGGCTCCTAAGGTCAAGACAGGGGCCCTGATACCAAGTTGAAAGGGAACAAATTTTATTAATTTGTATTACACATAATACATGCTCTCATCTTGTAATTATAGGGGAATAATTGGCCCTAATGAAGGAAAATGAGAAAACTGTGGTAATAGAGAAAATAAGGAAATAAATTACATAAAATTTCCTAAGATGTTTTCTACTATTTACAATAGCTAGTGACCTGTAAGACCTAACATATTAAAATATTTTGATCATCAGAAAAATTGTAATTAGATAGCATTTTTGTTTCTGTGTTTGTGTTTTGTATGTACATGCTTTGATGACAAGAATCTAAGATTGTTTTCTATGCTTTGCCTATATAGATTTGCTTTGCTTTTGGATATTTGATTAGCCAATTGCAATATGTGCAATACGTCACTAACTGAATGGGATGACTGATTTGTGTAGATTGTATGTTTATCCATAAGACATTACTGGTTGGGTTTGGGATATTCTATTGTCAAGTTATTGCTTCATTGGTTTAGCTTCATGTTTGCAACTGTTGCCTTTCCTTCAGGTTATATTGAGACTGAAAAGAAGTCTGGTGTTCTTTCTACATTATTTGAATATTCAATGCAATGGAGTAGCCCAACCATTTGCCTTGAGGCCCTTCAGGTAATGTTGGTAAATTTGAATATTTTTGGCATAGGTTACTGCATTATTTATTGTTAGCATTTAGCAACTATAAATGGGGATGGTGTACATGGTTTGTGGAATTTACTTTTTGATGAGCCCATCATTTTTGGTTTCGATTCTTTAACTTATGCATACATAGGATAGATATACTCCTAAACAACAGTGTTAAGACTTCAAAATATGTAAGGAAAACTTGGAAATATGTAAAAAAGCTGAATATTATTTGTTGATAAAGAGTACAAATATTATTCATATATAGGGAGTCTAATGTTAATATTTACAACTTATAATCTTACTGTGATAATTATTGTTAATAAAGGAAACTAAATTTCAGGGAAATAACTTTTTTCAAATAAAAATAATGAAATAAGGAAAGAAACTCATGTGTTCCTACACACTCCTTCAAGTTGATGAATGAATATCTATCAGTCCTAGCTTGTAGAAAAGATCTTATAAAGGTTTCGTGACCAATCCCTTAGTCAATATATTTGTCGATGAACACCCATAAGGGTTATATGTTGTTGCTATACGGCCACTGCTCAACTTCATAGTAATGTGCTACTTGATTACTAAGTGTTTTGTCTTGTCATACTAGATTGAATTATGAACAATGTTAATGATAGATTTATTATCACAAAGAAGCTTCATGAGATTTGCATATTTTGAGATTGTCAAGAATGATCTTCATATTGTTCATAAATCCCTTGGGCTATATAGCCTGAAATTCCACCACAACACTTGGCCTCACAACTACGCTTCATTTCATACTCCTCTAGGTCACCAAGTTCCCCCCCAAGAACATACAACATCCTGAAGTGGATTTTTTTGTGTGCTTATAATGCACCTTGCTTAGTTTGTGTAGTTGTATACCTCAATTGAGTCTTTCTCCTTTTCAAAGATCAACCTTTTCCTAGTCTTTCTTTAGATATTGAAGGATTTTTTATTAATTTCCTACAATCCCTTGTATTATGAGTATATTGACTAATTATGTGTAATGAGTTAACAATGTCATATTTGAGTTAGGCTGAATAAATTAACTTTCCCACTCTAGTATTGAGAGATTCATTGTCCTACACCAATCGTTCGATATGTATCACATTCCTATATGAAAAAAGAATTAGCATCAAATATTACTGAACAATTTAGAGAGATTGAGTTTGAATCCCTCTTTGAAGTCAATTTTCAAAAGTGAATTTGATTTTCAAAAGTTACAAATCGAGTTGTATCTCACTCATATGGGGTTCCTTTTTAATTTTTTCCTAAGTATCATGGTTAAGGATATTGTTTAGATACATATACTATATCGAAATGTATCAATATTGAATACATACCCAATGGTGTTCAGAGCCGGTATTTGTGCATCAAAGCACATGGTTAATTATATATGTAAATATTGTTAACTTCACCTCACAAGTGGTTAAGAATAAATGAATGTGATTGTATACAAATATCAATTATCAATATATGATTAATAATGTCATGATGTTATTGAAATTCTTATGGTGGTTAACTTTGCCTTATAAGTAGTTAAGAGTATGTTAACATGATTGTATGCAATTATCGTTATGTGATTAATAGTGTTATGTGATATTGAAATATCTAATGGTGATCAACTTTGTCTTACAAGTGGTTAATGGTGTCATGGGGTTATTGAAATGTTTGATAGTTGTTAATTATGCCATAAAAGTGGTTAATATTAACTGCATCGATAATTATATAAAGTAACGTTCATTTACTCTTGACCACTTAAGAAGCAAGGCTAATTATATTTATAGATGAGGTTAAACATGTGTGCTGTGTGAAAAAACCCAATGGTACTTAATAAGTACTCTTATCATAGTAAAGTTACACAAATCCATCCCATTTAATCATCATGTTTTGTAAAATAATTTTCAGCCAAAATAATAATTCACAAATATCTTGTGCCATAGCTCAGAACACAACTGCAGCACTTTACCAAACCATAAAACTCTGTTTTTTAACTCCTTCAAGAAAGGTGCAATATTAAGTAGTGGACCTTCTGTTGGTCATTGACTTTACATAATTAGCATCAGTGTAAGCCTCAATATTAACTAGTCCTTATAAAATGAACATCTTTTGATTTTGGTCCCTGTAAAGTTTTTCTTTGTTTTTGATCCCTCTAAAATTTAAAATTATTAATTTTAGTCTCTATAAAATTTGGTTTTGGTTCCTGTAAAATATCTATCTTTGGTTTTAATCCCTCAAAAATCTAAAATCTTTATTTTTGGTCCTTAAAGTTCATTTAAGGTAGATACATAACATTTATTTTTGGGATCTATAAAATTTTTTGAAAGTATCACATGCTGACATTGTATTACAAACACTAGCGAGTTACTTGGGATAGTCACTTGACATTGCACTATACACATAAACTGTTAATTAATGTCTCATTATAGTAAGGACTTGAAACAAAATTTTAACTTTTTGAGGAATGAAAATCAAAGAAAATTTTTTATAAGGACTAAACATATTCAAGCCTAAATTTCCTCTTTCTTGCATTTCGTGTATGGTACTGCTCTATGAATGGCCTATAAGTGAATTCCTTTTGAGCCATGCATAAATTGACTAACCAAAGTTGTAGCGAATGGCAGCCATATCTAGCCTCGGGAACTATGGTACCAGCCTAAAATAAGTGAATTGAATATTATTTCTTTGATAATTTTTGTACAGGGAAATTACAAATATATAGGTTCACTAGTTAATTCCAACCAAGTATTTGCAAGGAAAAAATATGTTGATTTGCTAACCTAATTATTTTTATAGAAATAAAGGAAGCTAATAACAGGAAATAGATCTTAAATAAATATGTGCAAAAATGGAAATGAGGAAATAAATTTCTCATGCTACAACTAAAACTGTGGAAATAAAAATTGTAGTGGAATAAGGAAATAATATCATGTGCTACAACATTAAGTCTTATGGTATATTGTATATTAAAATATTGTAACTGTTATTGGTTTTGTATAAGTGTTTATTTATTTACTTCTGGAGAAGTTTACTGAAATCTTATGACTTACTGCAAAATGAAGATTAAGGGTAGTGTTGGTATCAACTGTAATATGCTTTGATTCTGAAAGCTAACTTGGTTTTCTTGCCTTTGTTATTTTGTCATAGAAAGTTACATTAATAGCTGTGTTCAAACTTCAAACTAATAGTTATTGATTGACATGTTTTTTCTATATGTTTCAATGTTAAGTTGACGCATGCATCAATGCTAGTTTATTGATGTATTCAGATTAACCTTCTACAGGCACTTAAAGCTGTATCCCACAATTATCCTAACATAGTGACTACTTGTTGGGAACAAATTTCTGCTATTGTGTATGGCTTCCTTAGCACTGTGTGCCTTGAAGCTCCTTCCAGGCAGTCAAGCGAACATGTTGGTAGCCCTACTTCATTTATTAATGAAAAAGTTCTTGTCACTGCTATTAAGGTAGCACCTTTGCCCTTCTTCATAAATGCTAAATCTACCCTGAATTAATCTCTCAGTCCCCTTCTGTTTGTTAGATTAATTGGTGCACAATTAGTCAATTAGAATTTTGTTGTATACATGGAAGTTAATTTGTGTCTTTGCTTTCCTGTCTACTACATAGATTTTAGTGTTCTTGCTGTACTTTGTTATATGAATGTTCTATTATTCTATGGGTCTGTATCCATGGTAGTTGAAAGACCAAAAACTGAAAGACTATTTTCTGAAACGTGAATATCATAAGTACAAATTGTTATTGGTTGGTTTATTATATTTGTTTTATTTAGTTTATCATTATTATTGTTATTATTTAGATTTTTATAGGGTTTATTACTTACTATATAGTATATGTTACGATTTAAATAATTTATTGTATTTTTATTATTGCTTTTCAGTTTATTATAGTTTTTAATATTATTTTTTACTTTATTTTTTTTTTTTTTATCATTTTGTAGTTTATTATATTTTATGTTACCTTTTAAATAAAAGATAAAAAAGAAGTTAAACTGAAAAGAGAAAAGATTAACAAGGTTAAATTGGTAAAAGACTTATATTACTCTAACTCATAGGATATGTATCTGTACACAAATTAATTTCTTTTTTCATGCACAAGAAGAATGAGTGGAAAGCTGAAAACGTGCAAGCTAGCAACCGCGCCACACTAGGTGTTGTTGGAAGGAGAAGATTGGCACATTCCCTATCTTCCCTTATTTTTTTGGAAAAAAATGATTTGGTTTCCCAGAAGCAGGCTGCGCATGACCTGACCCAGTTTGGAGGCACAAGCCACTGGATCAAAATCGTGCAATTAATAAAAAAATTGTGATTCTAACAATTCAAGATTGATTTGTGCACAAAAACAAGTCTTCAAGCAATTTGCATTGCTGACTTTCTGAATTGCATCATATCGTTCGATACATATTGTGTATCAGACAATATTTACTTACATGTAGACAATAAAATTATTTTGGTTCAATTCTAAAAGTGGTTAGGGAGCAGCACAAAACAGGGGATAAATCATCGGTCAAAAATGAAAAAATGTTGCCTAGTAAAACAAGGGATAACCTTTTTGGTCTTGCACACATTACTGAGAAACAATAATGCCCAACCTACTCCCTCATTATTGTAAACAGTGTCATTAAATGGAGGCCATGGTAGTATGGGGCAGCAGATTTTTGACAAATATGTAATCTATTGGCTATGGTGTAACCATTTTCACATGCCAGCTACTATTTCCATGGTGGGTATGACAGTTGAAGTGGCTAAGGCAGAAATAGTGGGTAAATCACCTTATATTGATTGTGTTTGGAGGAGGGATTTTGAGAGGGAAATTCAATATTTTAGGGGTTTTAGAATACAAGCTGAAATATTATAGTTTATGTTTAATATGTGCATTTACATTTACATTAAGCAATAATTTGTAATTTCCTTTAGATTTCTTCTGTTAGAGCTAGTTACATTGTCAATTAGGTTGTTAGATGCTGACTCAGCAATGAGTCATACAGTCAGCTATAAAGGTTACCCTCTTTGTACATTCTAACTAATGAAATGATTTAAAATTCAGGTTCAATTTGTTCAACTTTTCTCTTCATTCAATTCTCTGAATTCTATTATGGTATAGGAGCTTTTAATTGATCCAAGCCATGGCTTCTCTGCAAAGTTCTTCTTTCAATTTTAAAGTTCTTGTAGCCAACACTTTTTTGCATCAAGTTTCTGTCTAACTTGATTCCAAAAATTCTGTCATGGAAACAATTAGGAGGGAATTATGAGGCCACAAGCTTCATTTTTTGGCTACCTACAATACCTCGGTATCTCACTAAACAAGATTGTGAATGTGATGTTGTTAATCTGGCGTATTCTGATTGGGAACAAGATTCTTTACTGCCTATATTGCACCTTTCAACTGTGTCCGAATTGATGCTCCCTAGGGTTGTGTGTTGTGTTAAAATTTGACAAGTTTGAGAGGAAATTTACAAATATTTTCACTCAGGTAAATGCATGCTCTTGTGAATAAAGATTGTTGTTAAAATCACTTTTCAAGGGAGATCACACAGATAATAATATTTGGCTAGAATTCAAGGAATCATTGATTTTCTTCTCTCTATAGGAGATTTTGTTTTTCATTGTGATAACATTAATGCAATTTTTGATGGCCTTAGTAAGGAATACAATCCTTTTGGTCTAATTATTTAGTTGCATTCTAAACCCTGTGATGATCTTGGAGTGGAAGCAATGCTGCTCAGTCAGGAAGCGAAGGTTGAAAAGGGAAAGAAAGGTGTTGTCATTGAATTGGTTTCAATAAACATTGCCTAGGCAACACCATTGCAGTACCCGTTTATGTCACCATATGGTTATCGTATCTTAACCCTAAATGCTAGCTCATACAATGAGGTTTATCTCTCACTTATATATTCTATCTTCGCACGATCTCTATTTGATGTGAAACTTGGATCTTTCCTAATATACTCCCTCACGCCAAAACCTTTTGAACTTGTTACATGAATAATATGGTGAGTGATCCTTTTTGGGCCTAGGAAGTATTTTCCTGGTTCATAATTAACTATGCAGGGATTCCTCCTTTTTTATAAAGGGGAATTACATTAGATGATGTCCTAAAAATCAGTAAATTAAATCCTAAATTAAGGAAAGAAAATATAACAATAATGAAGTACCTAAAATAGGCTAAACTAAAAAAGGAACACAATAATTACTATCTATACAGGGAAACAAAATAACTACAGAATCATACTTATTTACAGAAATCTTTTAGAGAATCAATTAGAGATTTTATCCTCTTGACACCCTGTCTACATAAGGCTATCACTAACAAGATGAGTTTGACTTTCAGAAGACCTTCTCTCCTATAGTTAAACTTGTTACTATTAGAATTGTCCTTTCTATAGCTATATCTAGAGATTGGCATATCAAGAAAATTGATGTAAAGTTGTAAATGCATTTTTAAATGGAGTTCTAGAAGTTTACATGCAGCAGTCTTCTGGCTTTGGAGTTGTTGGCAAAACTCTAGTTTGCATATTACATAAGGTCATGTAGTACAGGCTTCTAGAGCCTGGTTTGAAACAACTGCCCTTTCCATTTAGGGTTTAAAAACAATACATGCAATCCCTCTCTCTTCCACTTATAACTAGGTTCTTATCAAGTTATCATGCTAGTTTATGTGGATGATATATTAGTAACTGGTGATTACCTTCCCCTTATTCAACATCTCATCTCCAGCCTTAATGATCAATTTGTCCTCAAACAACTTGGGAATCTTGAATATCTTTTGGGCATTGAAGTTTAGCAGATAATAGTGGCTCTCTGTTTCTGTCTTAAACTAAATACATTCATGATTTACTGTCCAAAGCCAAGAGACTGATGTAAAAAGAATTTCCACACCTATGATGTTCAAGCTGATTATTTTTAGATGATTCCTTTCAATATGCAACCATTATTCATTCTGAAATAAGATATGCTGTGAACAAAGCATGTCAATTTCTCTCCCAGCCTCTTGACTCTCACTGGACATCAGTGAAGAGGATTTTTAAGGCATATAAATGGGTCTCTCCATCATGGACTTCTAGTCAGCCCCACCTCAGTCTCGACCCTTTTCACTCACTGCATTATCAGATGCAGATTGAGGTTCTAACTCAGATGACAGAAAATCCACCTCAAGCTCGTGTATATTTCTCGGTCCTAATCTATTTTCCTGATGGCCAAAGTAGCAAACACTTTTTGCCAGATCCAATGCAGTAGCTGAGTGCAGGAGTTTAGCTAACACAATTGGTGAAGTACTTCTGATTGAGTCTCTCCTCTTAAATTACAAATACCTTTCTCTAGGTCAGTTATGCTATGTTCAACTTAAGCACTATTTCTCTGTCTGACAACCTTGTTCTACATGTGGAAACTAAACATATGAAACTGGATATTTTCTTTCTCAGGAAAGAAAGTCTTCACCAAAAGCCTAATGGTTCAACATATTCCAGCTCTTGATCAAAATGCAGACATTCTGACCAACCACTCTCTTATCTCATATTCCTACCTCCATGTAACAAACTCAAAGTAGTTGACAAGTTTTCCTTTACATAAACATCTTAAGCTTGAAGGGAAAATATTAGAGATAGTTACTTTATGTTTAATATGTGCATTTACATTTATCTTTTGTTATAATTTCCTTTAGAGTGTTTGTGTTATAGAGTTGTTAGGTTGTTCTTCATATATAGGGTGTTTTGTGCTGCAAATCTATGTCGACTTGTTCTTCCTTTTTTTCTTAATGATTGGTTTTTAGAGTCACTTGCTATAAACTTGTACCCATATGTCTTTACTACATAGATTTTTTTCATGGGCTGATGGATGAAGAAAAGGTCATCTCTTTGGGTCCCATGGATCCTAATATGTATTTTGACACCTACCTATTGACCCAATTTGAAATGAAGGTGTTGGGAAAGATGAAGTACTTGCAAATGATAGTGGTTGCGTATTCCAGAAAAGGTATTGGTATCTTCCAAACATAGTGAACCAATTACTTATGCAATTAGTATGGTCAACCAAGTCTAGCAAAAGGACTATTCTTCAAGTGAGTTGGTACATTGTCCTTCGAAGCAAAATATATCAGGTTAGTTATAGATAGAAGATCCACCTTCAGATACCGCATGTTTCTAGGAGGAAGTTTAGTAACATAGAGGAGCAAGAGGCATAATGTAGTTGCTTGCTCTAATGTAGAAGAGGAATTTTGAGTTATGACATAGGATATATGTGAGGGGTTATGATGTATTTCACCCATAGATCTTGCATCAATCTTTAAGATGCTTCAAAGACTCAAAAGAAATGGATTGAAGACAGAAATGATTCCACCACTTCTTCCTAAGAAGAAGATAAGGAAAGAAGGAAATCCGCCACAAGACTAACAATGGTCTTGATAAGGATCATAGAACTACTCCTTAGAGTTCTAGAGAGAAAAGTTTCTCTAAATCTCACAATGTGTTTTTTGATCAAAAGGTGAATTACAAGGAGGGGGAGAGCCTTTATTTATAGGCTTCTAAGCTTCTCCCCAAGACTGCATCCAAGCAATGTGGGACTTAGAAATAACCTTGCCCAAAATTAAAATACAAATACTCCAATTAATCCTAAACTACAATTTTGTCTTCAAGTCTTCTTCTCATAGAACTTGTCAAGGGTCCAAGAGGAACTTGAGGTGTCTTATCCTTTGTTGAAGCTAGGAATGCATCATGAAATCTCTTTGCCATTAATTCCAACATATTTTATTTCATATAATTTTACAAAATGTTTGAGAGTTATAGAAATTGTAGGCAGATTTTTTGAAGAAATTTTATTTTAAATTTTTTTATTTGTTAAAGTAGAAGAAAAAAAACTTGATGTTTAAAACAAAAATTATTAACAAAATATGGTTAAGTGATTTCACAAATAAACACAACTTGAAAGAACAACAAATGTAACAGAAATTTATTATATATATATATATATATATATGGTGATATGAAAAGTGTAAACGAGAAAAAATAAAATAATTATATGAACTTCTATGAACGATGCATACCCCATCCCAAAACGAGTCAAAATACAATTTGCAAAAGGTAATAAATGACTAGATACATACCAAAAATTTGAATCCTAAGTCTACCCATAAATACAACAAAAGAGAAAACCTAGTCTCAAAGCAATTATTTCTAATCTCCAATCATACGCATGTTCATTGGGTCGTATGGGTTAATGAGTTGAGAAAGATGAAAAATCCCATAGATAGATTCTCTAGGAGGTGACTTCATTGAGGTGCTTCTCTAAGTCCTTTTTAGGGTTCTCTTCCTCCTCGCCTTTATCTAACTAGTCTACTTCTCCAGCAGCAAGGCTACCTTTGACATCTCAATTTTTTTCTCTAGTACCTCAGTCTCTATCTTTTATATTGAATCATCCTCCTTATCCTCCTTCTTGAGCTCCATAGGACTGGGCATCACTTGGCAACCTCTCTATCTAGACAAGGTCAAGTTTTGAGGCCCCATCCCCAAAGGAAAGTAGCACCACCTTGATATAATAAATATTGAAGAGACGGGGTGTAAAAGTGGCTATCAATAGTGTTTAGAAGCACCTTTAGGTTTATAGGAAGATGCAGATAAAGATGATGAGATCTCGACAATCTCTACTAGCTTGGCATAGTAGAAGTATGGTGGAGTAGGTTGTGTCCACCATACGAAGAAATCAAAAGTCTCTAACGGGGTATCAATGTTGTCCATTAGTGTCAAAGTAAAATGAAGATGGCCTACAAAATGGTCTACACTCATGATCGGGTCATGGATCCACCTCCCATTGTGACACTCAATCTACAAGTGGTGCTTAGACTTTGTCATTTGTGTCCATCCCTAAAATGAAAAGAAAGGAATGAGTTTTCCTACTTTATCAAGAGCCCATAGATGACTTAAGAAGGGCACAGATAGACAATCAACCACATTAGTGTCGTAGTACTTGATAATTAAAATATTTTTCATACTAGTCAGTTGTCATCAAAACTTTCAACACTTAGTGGTCTTACAAATTTTGAGGTTGAATGGATATTGAGAGACCAACCTTCGCTATGGTACGATAGTGGACTCTTATTAATAAGGATAATGACATTGTACTTTATTGAGGTTGCCAAGCTGACTTGTGACAAAAGTCACCACTGAGCACCATACCCTAAAGGACGATCGCATCTCATGATTCGCTTGTTAGAGTACCAATATGTAACCATCAATTCTCTAAGGACTGACTCCTCAACAACTCATCCTCATCAGGATTGTCTTTTTTTTTTGTCATTGTGGGAGAGGTTCTAATGGCAATGGTAGCGAGCATGAGGAACTAACACACAACCCTCGTGGCCTTATTTCAGATTTGAGACATTTTATTATTGAGGACATCTACCTCCTTCACCCTAATTTGATGGAAAGTGTCATTCAATTCACCATTTTTCTCTCTTGAGTTATACATATATAAGATCCTTAGTGGAACATCCCATATGACTTTTTTATTCTTATAATTTCTGCATTTTGTCTCACACTCGTGTTTATATGCAAATTCTCGCACTAGGATCTCTATAAGTGTCATTGCATTGCGACTAATCAACCATGTAGGAAAAAATAGTATATGCTACATATTATTAAGTTTTATGTGTATCTCACCTCTTAGTTTCAGAATATCTCACCCTTTCAAGTCTTATTAAGGTCAATATATTGGAAAAAATATTTACATATTTCTAATTCACGCTCTTTTTATTATAGTTTTATTATTTTCGTAGTTGTCTAAAAACAACACGACTAACATTAAAACTAATTTCTAGTTGTCACATTTTTCTTATCATAGGTTTTTGTGACTATACCAACGATAAACACTAAATTTACAATGTCCCTCAAACACACAATAATTTCACAAAATAATTAGTCATGCCAAGACAATAGTTTATCAAATAATTTATCACAGATAAATTTAGATAATTAAATTTCACATATGAATTCACACACATAAATAATTGTCCCAAATTTGCACTTTTTGGATCTCAGAAACCAAGACTGCAAATCAAAATATAATATTTATGTTGCGTATGATTCATGTCATTTAATTTCAGAAAACGACTAAGTTTCCAAAAGTAATAAGAATTACTATAAAATTTTCTTTATTTTGACTTTAGAAAAGGGCAAAAAGTTTACTAAAAATTCAAGTACTAACAAAATTTTAAAGTATAAAATTTGTATATATAATAAAAGGTTTTTTTTGTGTATTTTTTAAAAAGGTATAACACATCATTTTGGAAAATCTACAAATATTTATAAAATAAAATAGAATAATACGTTAAGAATTTTTCAAAACCGACACTAGTTAAAGATTGATCATTTTTTGGGTCTTCTCAATATTATTTTGATTGATTCTTTTTTGAATGTGATTATCTTTTTATAGATAAAATAAATTCACCTTTTAATTCAATTTGTACAATTTTGGAAAATATTTTACTTAAGCATTTTTTCTAGCCAAAAATTCACTTAAACTAAAATGCACTTAAAAAGACATTTCTTTTTACTTAACCCCAAGCATTGTCTAGCAACAAAGTCAAAAGTTTCAACAAAGTAAAAGTAACAAACAATTTTTAAAATGTAATATTTTTATAGCTTATAGATCTTGAAATCTATTTTTTCATAATGATATTTTAATACTCAAACAAAAATCTACAAAAATTATTAAAAATTATCATAGGTGATAAAACAAATTTTCATTCACACTAACTGTAATCCAATGTTTTTCACTTTTCGAGGACTTCTCAAAAGATATTGTAGTTGTCCATTTTACACCTTGAAAGTAATACACATACATTTTCATAGCATTCCTAGTAAAAATATCTTCAATGGTGGCTTTCCATTACTATGAGTGAGTCATTGCATGCAGTGCCTTAAGCTTAGTAAAAATATTTGAAAATGCTAATTGCCTTAAAAAATAACTCATGATACATGGTTGGAAAGAAAATTTTCTCTAGTTTTAAAATATGTAAAAACATTTTAGTGAAGATCAATCAATAAACACAAATTTGAGAAATGTCAAGCACTACTAGCCCAAAAATTGAAGTTGGAAGGGTCATTTTGCATGCTTGATTGGACTCTCTTGCTTAGCTTATCTTCTAGAGACCTCAAGAGGAAAGTTCTCCAAAAATGTATCTAGTTTTATTGAAGACAAATTTCATACTGATCCAATGGTTGCATCTTGAGATACACTCATACTAGTGATACATGCATGTGTAGGAACACTTGTCCAACCACTATCTCCCATCTTATGGCTAAAATTTAAAATAGCAAATAAATTTAGAAAATTCTATAAAAAAAAATTAGACAGAGTATTCTTTGTATTTAGATCATCCACGTGGTGCTATAAATTGAACATAAAAGGTAGAAAGAAGACATGCAACTCCAAACTTCCACTAAATCTAGGATGTTTTCCAACTAGGATGTTTAAGATGTCATTTCTTTTAAAGAAAGTAGGCATGCAAAGTGAAATAATCATGGAATGAGATGCATGCAAAGGTTTAGCACGAAATCAACACATGAATAATGACTCTTATGGTTAGTCACAAGCTTGAGTCCATAAGAAAAAACCCATCCTTACCTAGGAAGCTAGAAGAAATGTTGGAGATTTAGAGAATGGGTGAAAAAAGCTTGGTGGCTTTGGAGAATTTTTGAACCTTGCTTGCTAAGGAGTCTTGGTTTGCTTTGTGTTTAGTAAAATGCAGTGAGAGTTAGCTTAAGTTATATAGATGAGTGAGGGAGGGATAGCTTGTGCAAGTAAAGCTAGCTTACCAAGAAAATTAAATGTGAAGTAAAGTAGTGATGGGTGATTTGAGTGATGTGTGATGGTTTAGGTGAGATTGAGTGGAATGTTTAAGTGTAAGAGAGAGTAAGTGAGCCATGGGGTTTTTCAAGCCAATGGGGAGGACTTCAGCCACATGGCACTTGGTGGAGCCTACTTGTGTCTAGAAGATTTTTATCGAAAAACATGAAAAAATTGTTTTTCGGTTAATATTAGATGAATTTTTGTTTGACAACACTACACGTGTTTCTCTTTTTCTTTTCTTCCTTTGAAAATAGAGATTCTAACTTCCTAAAAGATAGATTAAAAGAATTAGGATACTAATAAAATAAGATATAAATTTTTATCTACATAATTTATTTTACTGAAATTGATCAATTCAACTTTTCATCAGGAAAGACAAATTTCCCAAATAACTTTTTTTCATCTTTTTCATATGACTAAAACAATATATTTATTATTTTGGTAGCTAAGGTTGAAGCCAATATTCATCTACATAACTTTGTTTTACAGATAAAGTTCATCAAACAAATATATAGACAGATTTACTCACAGTCAACACACAAATAAATATCATAATTAAAATCTCAAACACAAATACACACTGTAATTCTTAATAACTAAATACAATTTTTTATAAACAATATTATCCTAGACAATCTCACAAAAAATCTTTAATCATTTAGAATTAGTTATTAACAATTAATTCTAAAGAATTTTTTCTAAAAGATAAATAAATAAATAAATAATTCATACATATAACTAGGTTAAAAAGTCAAAGTATTGTAAATACAAAAGAAGAAAACACTAGCAAGAAGACATGAGATTAGTTTGTGTAAAGTTAGCTTTTACTATTCATTTCCATGTCTTTCTTCACACACAAGGAGACAAGTCTTGCACGTTAGGGACTATAGTAAATTTGAATATTTCCATGCTATTTCAGTTAAATCAAACAAACCAACTTCTATGATTTTCACACACTTTCATCCATTTTTATTTCCTTTATTTTCATTTATATTATACCAAACAAAGGGGTAGAGTGAGAGATTGAGTTTGAGAGCGGGAAAAGGTTCCAAAAGTATGTTTAAATGCATGGAGAATGCGGAACATTTGGGACTTGGGTATCTAAAGAGTGCGTCAAGAAAGTGAGGATGCGAAAAAAAGAATTTGGTATTTAGGTTTTCTTGAAGTGTGTGAAAGGGAAAATTCGAAACTTAGTTGTTACGCTTTGAAATTTTATTAAGATAAGCGTTGGCTAAGCTAACACTATTATTAATTAAAAAATATTTAAAACATAGAGTTGGATTATTCGACACATAAAATTAAAAAGATTAATTAAAACATAAAAAATAAGTGTTGGTTAATCTAACTATATCATTAATTAAAAAATTATTAAAAATATAGAATTGGTTAATCCAACACATAAAAAAAATATTTTAATGTTAAAAAATTTAGTATGTAGTCTCAGCTTATCCAACACTAATGTAAATATGTCATAAAATAATAATAATAAAAATTACATTAGTGTCGAATTAGAGATAGTCAGGTCGACTCTACTTACATTATAGTGTATGTACCTTATAATGGTCCCATTATTATAGTGTATGTACCTTATAACACCTTTAGTTTTTTTTAATTAATTATATATTTATTTCTTAATTTTTTTTAAAAATTAATAAATCAAAATAGAATAATAAAATATTAAATCACATTATTATGACTAACATTTTATATTTTATATAATTACAAATTTTAATAATTACTTTAAATAAAAATTTGAAATAACTATTAAAATGACAATTTTATACTAAGTTATGAATAATTACTATAATCACAAAAGTAATTTTTAAATAATTATTAGAACTTAGAATTATGTTTCATAGACTAAAATAAGGTTATGATAATTTATCCAAAATTTTAGAATCTTTTGTGAAAAATTTAGACAATGGTCCGGATTGTGTAACAAAATGTTACGCAATATAGATTCTTCGTAAAAACATGATGAGATTGATCATCTTAATTCATTCTTAAGTCATATATATTAAAACATTTTTTTAAAATTTAGAAATTTTTAGAACTAAAACAAAATTATTATGAATTATTGACTGAAAAATACTCAATTAACTCAAATATTGCGAAATAGCTATAAAGAAATCATTTTAATTCATGATATAGTACATGTGATTTAAGTCTTCTAAAAATTTTCAACTAAAAATAAATTTATTTGATCAAAAAGTAAACATTTCAAAACATTTACGCGTAAAATTTTATACTTACAGTGTAAGAAGACACAGATAAAATTTTATTTTAGACCCTTTCTCAATTGCATTTTTGTCACCTATTGCTTCTCTCCACGTAGCATTACACTCATCTTACTCACATGTGTCAACTTCTTTCAAAAATAATAATAATAATAATAATAATAATATGCAAAAGGTAAGAAAAAGGTACTCTAACCTTTTCTATTTATAGGCTTTTTCCCTTATACTGTTTCTCTCTCACGCTGAACCAGCAGGCACACACACGGTTCTCTTTCTTTTACTCCTCCTTCTCAATTCAAGAACCACTTCCAAATCTCCATTGTTGGACCTTCAAAGCTTCCTCCTCCCATATGCAACCATCCCAAGGGCTAGAAACTTGAAAACACTCGTCTTCCCTCTCCTCTTTGCTATTAACCAATCACTCTCTTAGATAAGGGGAGTGAGGCTCTTGATTCTTGTTGTTTATTCTTGTTATATTGATAACGTGGTGCACTTCATATTCCTTGCTCAGTCCTTTGTAAATGTTATTTCTTGCTTATCCTTGAGTTGTAATTTCATTTCCTTGTCATTTCTTTGATATTGAGGTTATTGGAAGTGTCTCTCCTTAAGGAGAGACTATGTCAATTTATTTTTCTAAATTTTTTAGTTATAAATCATAATAATAAAGCCATAACCATGCTATTTTATGCTCCATGCCTTAAAAAAATTCAATTGTCCCTTCTCCTTGGTCCTTAGTAACTCACGACACTGTTATGAAAAAAGAAAAAAAAGAAAGGAGGGAAGAGATTTTCTTTTAAGAAATATAAATTTAAATACCAAAGTTAAATTTAATATTTTATTTTTAGTAATATTTAATAAAAATTTAATATTAAGAAGGAAATATAAAATCTTAAATACCAAAGTTAAATTTTTAGATGCATGTCAGTTAAGAATTATTATACCCGTAATCACATATAAATCTCACGGTACTAACTAATAACTAAAAGGGGAATATTATTATTTTTATTTTATTTTATTTACATGATCTTGATTTTAGTAAAAGCAGTTCAAGAATTTGGTTTGAGTTGTTCTTTTTTTAAACCCAGTTTTGAAAACAAAAAGAAAAGTATATATATTCACATTAGTTGAGATGCTAAGAAAAGCTGGGTCATTGTTTTTTAATTGTACTGCTACGGTTTCTTTGGAATAGATCTAAGATGCACAAAAAAATTGATTAGTCACTTTAGCATCTAAATAAAATGAGTAAAAGAAAATTACGGGTTCTCTTTTGGTCTTGTAACTTAACGCCCTTGGCCAATTTAAGGAACAAATGGGTTTGTTTTACTCATTTTAATTATTGATTTATTTTTAGCTTTGTAAAACAATATAAAGGCAGAGCTTGAGCTTTTATTAATAAATATGTACGCGTCTAGAGGTTTTTAGAGCCAAAGTTGAAACTTGATCCTAACTCTCATGCTTAATAGTGGTAACTGATACATAATAAAATTTTGATTTTTGGTGTAGGAAGGCTCAGGTTTCACCATGGAAAAGAGGTTACGGGCAGTAGAAGTATAATAGATCACTAACTTTATGGTATCCGGGGTTAAAGAAAAGAAAATTTGGTTACCAATTCCTTTAGGAAAAATAATACATCATAAAAGTTATTTTAGCAATTGGGTTTAACAATTTAAAATAGTCCCAAATGATTCTTTAAAATGGTTTCGTAGATTTTATTTTTTTTTAAACGCAATTATTTGTTATTTGATCTAAAATTAGAAAAGAAAGAAAATTATTTTGGACAACTTTTAATTATTTTGATATAATTATGAAGACAAGTCCAAGAATGAGAATATTAAGATTAAAATTAGGATGTTGAGAGAGAGAAAGAAAATACAATTTTAAATATAAATATATAAGGTTGGAATAGAATGTATTCATAGATTTTTTTTCAAGGAAAATGTTTTCTTAAGTGTACAAAGTGTCTTAAAAAATTTTAGAGAAAATCCATAGTATGTTTTTTGGTCGTAGTTTTATCTGACCTTCCACATAAAAGAAATGATTTTCTTACTACTGGTTTTAGACTTAGCCTATGAAAAACTCTGAGGATGCTTTATGATTATAGTATAATCTGATCTTCCACATTGAAAACGAATTATCTATTATTAAAATTTATTTACGCATATACAAGAAATATTTTATAACAAATAAAAATGTTATTTCTTTTTAACAATTTAAGTTATGGAATTATACAAAAGAAAAGATACAACAAATGAATTTAACCTTAGAAGTTCCACATAAAAATTATGTATACCCTTCAAAATTTTAATAGAAGTAGAATTTAGTTAAACATTAGTTAATTGCCAAATTAATGACTAATAAAATAAGAAAATTAAGTAATCAATGATTTGCTTAAAAACTATGTTATTGCATAAACTCTTATATTGGATACTTAATCTACAATAAGATAACTTGATATGGTGGAACATATGTATAATATTATGAAGCTAATGTTTTAGTATGAAATGATGATTGTATTCTAATAACATTGTTTATGTGTTTGTAAGGCAGATGTGTTGATATTCTATGTTAGTACTTAAAAAAGTGAAGACTAAAGATATCTTTCAATTTGTTATGGTTATGTTTAATTTTACCTCTATGTTATGATGATGAACCTTTGTTTGTTGAGGTAGAGATATGTTACATGTATAGATATGAATGAGAATGACTTTTGAAAGATCTCTATGTTATGATGATGAACCTTTGCTTGTTGAGGTAGAGATGTGTTACATGTATAGATATGAATGAGAATGACTTTTGAAAGATGAATAAATGTCTGCGGATGAATTCCAAGAATGTACTTTAGTTACATGACTTAGTTTAACTAGGTTAGAAGGAAGGCATAATAAGAGATAGAGCAAGAAGTTACAATTTTGTACGCCGCAAGTTGATATGTGTGACCTTGGCTAAGGTCTAAGGGGTGAAAGGCATTGAGTGTGTCATGCCCCAGTAGGTAGGTCGACCCCTACATTCCAAGGTTGATAGTGTTAGTTTGTAACACCTTGATAAGCGTAGAAAAAAATTATGATGACATGGAGGATATACCTAGTGATGTATCGACCCTATGGGGAGATTGTCTCGTAATTTGAATATGTGTATTGATGTTGAGCAACATTGGAAATGGTGTCAAGTACCATGTGGATTATGGAGTTGCACATGTATGAGACTATGGCAACAATTGAGGTTGAGATGTATCACTTCCTAATGGTTGTATTGTGATTCATGATTGATAAATCATTGAGTATGGATTGATATTACATCTAGAGGGTTAAGGTTTTAAGATGTCATGATTAGATAAACATTAGGTCCCATTGTAACACCCATTTTATTAAATTTAGGAATAATCCTCAGAAATTTTGAAATTTTACAAAAACATCCTTTTATAACTAAACCATATTAATTATACTTAAATTCCAAAACATAGTCATTTTTGTCATTCTTTCTAAAATAAATTTTTCAAGTAAGAAACTGAATAGACTGTTATAATCATCATGCAAATCTAAATATATAAATAATATAGGTTAAGTGAGTTACAAAATGTTCTTTCCTCCTTAAGAATAGTGTTTACATACATTTCAAGTATAATTTAAATTATAAAAATTATTATGTAGTCAACCACTAAAAAAATCCACATATAATCTTCAAGCTTCCAAACTCGTCAGGTAGGTGTCTATTGTTGTCCAATCGGCTGGAATATCATCTCTGGTCATCAAAGTCTATCCTAATCACTCTGCTAGGAGAGCCTCTAGCGCTTGAAAGTCAATGGGCTAACGTATGACATCTTTATTTGAAAAGTGAAGGTTGTAGGAGTGAACCATCCATTCTCAAGCACACACAATCATAGAATAATATAATAATAAAATATTGAATATTGTGTACACTCTCCTTCCCGTGTCACGCTACCAATAAGTTCTACTAATCATATATTAGGACCCTTCGAGGCCTCTAAACCTTCCATCTCCAAGACAACTTACATGAAACATATTATTTAATAAAAAAAAATTGTTTTCTAGGTGACGATCAGGAATACATACCCTGTCTGGCATAACGAATTAGGATACTCTCAACCAAATCATGGTAATACCTCACTTTGTCAAGGACTCAAAGCTCGTTATGTTGATCCATCTAACTTAGAGTTGTCACAACTTGGCACCTTATACTATCCCCAAGGACTCATCGAGAGCCTATGGATATCCCTCAAGTACCTACTATGGTCAACTTGTGCAATACTTTAGCCTTAATTCTCACACGTAACAATTTCATGTCATACACCAACTACTTCCGTCATCCTTGTGATCAAGTCTCCGTTCTTGGTATTATCACAACTTTATGCTATCCAATAGGGCTTATTTTTTACTGATCGACAACGTCAAAAACTCTTTGACATTCTCTTTTCCTTTTTATCTTCAATTCCTCTAATAATGCATTTACACACAAAAGGTCATCAATCCTATCTAAGACTCGTCACCACCTTTCAATGTATATTTTATTTTTCGTCACTTCTTGAGATTTATCTAATATACTCCTTTTTTTCAGAATAGACTGATAGGCATTAGTAATTAGTAGGGGTAATGAGTACCTCCTATTTCAATTTATACTTTACACACAGTCATTTCCATCATAAATTATAATTGTAAGCATGCATAAAGAAAAATGAGAATTAAGTAATTAAATAAATAAATAAGCGAAATGAAGATAATAGTAAATTTATTGTTTATTTTCTTTAACCTTTTTCTAAAATCCTAATCCTAATTCGAAATCTTAACTCCTAGGTTTATCATTACTATTTCTCATTGTAAAAAATTTACTATTACTAATATTAGAATATTCTTATCATTATTATTATTATTATTATTATTATTATGGTTATTATT
>JAMLFT010000149.1:0-54333 GCA_026544285.1 Pachyrhizus erosus | reverse complement strand
ATATCATATTAAAAGTATAAAAGGAAGAAACTTCTTTAGTTATGAAGCAAATTGTTTAGAGAAGAAGAAAATATAAAAAATGCACTCTATCATATACAAAACAATATTTTCAAAGAACGATAGGAATTAGAAGATAGATAATTTATTTTATATGAAACAATTTTTTTTACAAAAACAAATGAAAAAGATAGAGATTTATACAATCAAACACATAACAATTTATCAAGAAAGTTAGTAAAAGAACTTATCCTTTTCAATATAAATGATCTTGGAGAAAATCCCAAATGCTTTAGAGGATGGAAAGGTTATCTGCTAACTCTGAATGAGGAGAGTTGTTAACACAATAATTATCAAAGAGACATTTTGTTCTTTTACAACAAAAATCGTATTTGAAGAACAAATCATCACAGACGAATGCGTTTTGCTCTCATTAAACCTGTGTACAGTTATAAATATGATGAGTTGTAATAAATTGGATGGAAGATTTAAAATTCAGAATGTCAACATTATGTTAAATGTGAATTGATTTTAAATGCAAATAGAACAAATTTATTTAATTACTCTATGTTAAGTGTGATTTTAAGAGGAATAAAAATTAAATTAACTCTACTTTTATTTTGACAACCCAAAATTTGTTTATTAGTTGAAGTGAATACTAATTGAAGGTAAAATAAATAAATTCTAATTAAATATTAAAAAGTTTATTCACGTTATTTGAACATAATATATAATATATTCTTTAAAGTTTAATTTCCTTATTTATTATATTTAATGCAAAAAATTATAATTTATTTAATTTCTTCAATTGATTATTAAAGTAATTTTTTATTTTCTTAAATAATACTCTGTTGACATAATAATATAATATTTTCAAATTGCAAAAAATACATAATATTTGAATTGATTTAATTTACCTTATTTTTATTATTATATTATTTTTATGTATGATTTCTGCTATATTTATACATAAATAATAATTAAAACTATATTTATAAATTTTTAAATAATATTTTAATTTTTTATGCATATTTAAAATTACAAAAACAACCTTAAAGTTTATCTCTATATATATTACTGTAAGTAATAAAAGATAGAATACAAACTAAGCGAATAACAAAATTTTGCTTAACAAATACGTTTGTTATGGATTGAATTTGCAAACACAACAAAAAATACTTTTTTATTAAAAGAATTTTAAAAGGTGAGAAGAGCGAAAAGCGAGATGAAAATATCATGGCCCTGACAATGGGCTGGAGAAGAAGACTTAATGGACCAAACTCCAACTAGCAGGTCCAAAACTCTTTACCAACTGTTACGCGTCTGTCCCCCCCTCTCTGTTTGCGCCTGTGATTAGCGAAGAACAAAAAATGGTCGCATCTCCACTCAATTGAATTCTCTCCTGCTAAACTAGACTCATTTTTCTACCAACCCTCTCTCTCGGACTATACTAAAGGAAATACATGGGCGAAACTAAGAGAAAGCGTGGCCGAAAGCCCAAGACTGCAACTGAAGAAGAAACCGTGTCCCAAAACTACAGCACCGCCTCCAAAAACGATGACGTTTCAGTCCCCGCCGCCCCCACCACCGAAGCCGCCGAGCCCAGCGACCCGGATTCCCAGGGCCGTCGCCGCGGCCGCCCCAAGAAGATCAAGGTGGCGTCGCCGGAGCCGCCGCTGATGCCGAAGTGGGAGGGCTCGGTGAAGGTGGTGCCGTCGATGGACGCGGTGGTGAAGGTCTTCTGCGTCCACACGGAGCCGAATTTCTCGCTGCCGTGGCAGCGGAAGAGGCAGTATAGCTCGAGCAGCAGCGGGTTCATCGTGGGGGGGCGTAGGGTTCTCACAAACGCGCATTCAGTTGAGCATCACACGCAGGTCAAGCTCAAGAAACGCGGTTCTGATACCAAATACTTGGCCACTGTCCTCGCAATCGGGACCGAGTGTGATATCGGTATTTCAATTTCACTTCTTCAAAGTTATCTCAGGGATGGAAATTATGGAACACTATTTTTTCTTGACTGTTGTTCTTTGTTTTTTAGTTGGTGCTTTGTTTTGTTCTGTGTTTGTAACAAGTATGCGGAGATCATACCTGAAATGCCTTACTATAAACACGGGGGAGGGGGCATGGTAATATGACTTGCATGCTTAGTGGAGCAATTGAATGATTTAATGAAGGAATGGAGATATGAATTTGCATAGAAAGAAGGTTTTAAATTCTAAATGACAGTTACGGTTTCGCCTCGATTTTTGTTATTGTGGGAAATTGCAGACGAATGCCGTTCATGTGGCAATTGTGGTTGTGTTGTGGCTGCGGAGACGCCAAAACTCTTAACATTGCGGCTGAAATCATGGTTGCGGACTATTTTTTAAAACCTTGCATGGAAATGATGCTGATGGTTATTCCTTTATTTGGATTTTAGATAGTTATGTTATGGTTGGGAACACAATCGAATGGGATGTAAAGGGAGAGCTTTTATGTGAGAGTACTGTTTTAATTCGTTTTTTGGCACTCTTATAGTTATTAGAATCTTACGATTCAGTATTCAAATCTTATGAGTTGATACAATTTGACTATCTACCCTATTTGCATCATAAAATGAATCTTAAATGATTTTGCATCTTACGACATATGAATGAATATTTGCAATTTCATATCATTGATACGAATCATACAATTCACTATTTTTTTTTTTTTACTTTTTTGTACTTTTCTTTCACCAGTTCTTATGAAAAATTGAAAAGTTGTAAGCTTTAACTTGTAAATGAAAAAGAATTGAAGGAATGCTTCGAAATTCATCCTATTTGAATATTACACTACTTTAGTTGTCAACTTACTCATTGAATGCATGCCCTCTATTTAGCTATTTCTTCATAAATAAAGGCTACACAAACTCATATATAACTAATAATTTTGTTTTATAAGACTTTTGGTTAAGTTGTCTTTATTTCTAATTAAAAACTTTTACATTGAACACTATATATCATCATTTGATATATTTGAAATAATTTTTCTTTGTCTTTGAATCTTATGATTAGATACAAATTATGATTCACGATTCAAAATTAGCTCAATGATTTACAATTCGAATCTCAATTTGATAACCTTTCTCCATCATATTCCTGTCTTTTTTTTCTTAAGATTTATAGATGTTAGTTTACTTTAGACATACTGTGATTAATTAGTTTTGTCATGCTTGTTATCCTTCTGATGTTGGTTCAGCAATGTTGACGGTGAATGATGATGAATTTTGGGAAGGAGTTTTGCCTGTGGAATTTGGTGATTTGCCTGCACTGCAAGATGCTGTAACTGTTGTAGGATATCCAATTGGAGGTGACACAATCTCTGTGACAAGTGGTGTTGTTTCACGCATGGAGATACTCTCTTATGTTCATGGTTCAACGGAACTTCTGGGACTGCAGGTAATATAAGTTCTAAGCTATCCCATTTCACTTTTCCATCTATGTCCTGGTTGTTCATTTGTATATGTTAAGTTGAAGTGTCTCTTCAAATTCCTCTACAGATAGATGCTGCAATAAATTCTGGGAATTCTGGTGGACCTGCTTTCAATGATAAGGGAAAATGTGTTGGGATTGCATTCCAGTCTCTTAAACATGAAGATGTGGAGAATATAGGATATGTAATACCCACCCCAGTTATCCTACATTTTATCCGAGACTATGAAAAGAATGGGGCATATACAGGTATCTAAAAGGATGTTCTTCATTGTCTATTTCATACCCTTCCCATTTCCTAAAGAAGATATCATTTTATTCTTGCTCTTTTGGATCTTTAAAGCTACTTTAAAGTTGGAGGAAATAATATGAGCTTTAAAATTATAGCTAAAGCAGTTCAATAGTTTTATAGTTTTTTTTAAGCTTAAATGTATTGAAGTTAAGACAGAGAAGAGAAAAGAGAAGAAGAGAGGAACTAAATTTTGTTAACAGAAAAAAATGCTTTCAACTCAAGCTAACTTATGTTTATAATTTGTATTTATAGACAGTCTATATTCTAACTACTACACTAATAACTAACTGACTACACATGCATAAATATTCAACTACACAGAGTAAAATATACTCTAATACTCCCCTGCAAGTTCAGAGATCGAGAAGCATGTGAATCAACCACATTGAGCTTGGAACGCATAGAGCAAAATTGACAAGGAGATAACACCTTGGTGAGAATATCAATACATTGATCAGTGGCAGGAACATGAATTACACGGAGTAGTTTACTGATAACCTTGTCTCTAATAGAATAAATCAAGTTCCATATGTTTGGTATGAGCAGGAAGAATGGGATTGTGAGCCAAAGCCACATTACTCAGATTGTCATATAGAATAGTAGTAGTATGAGGAACCTTGAGCTTAGAAAGAAGAGTTTGTATCTAGGTAACCTCTGCTGCAACATGTGCCAAACTACGATATTCAGCTTCAGTACTTGGTCTTGCAACAACAGATTGTTTTATAGACCACTATTATACAAGATTTTGACCAATAGAGATTGAAGCAATGTAAGTGGATCTTTTATCGTAAGGGTCTGATGCCTAGTTAGCGTCACAGTAGGCATGAATGGTGAAGGGAGTTGAAACAGGATAAAGATAAAGACCCCATGAAACTATGCCTTTAAGATAGTGTAGAATACGCTTAACAGCCGCCTAGTGTTGTTCAAGATGACGAGACAAACTGGCAAACCTTGTTAACAGAGAAACTGATTTCAGGTCTGGTAATAGTGATATACTGTAAGGAACCAACTACAAATCTATAATGAGTCGGATCAATAAAGGCTTCTGAACCAGTCTTCGAAAGTTTACAACCACCAATCATAGGAGAGGAAATAGGACTAGAATTTTCCATTCTAGTTTTAAGTAGAATATCACAAATATACTTTGAGAGGCGAGTGATAATTGACTAAAAAAGAATTTTGTTGCTGCCAGTAATAATGATATCATCAACATATACTAAAAAGTAGATGATATCAGAGTTATGGAGGCAGGGAGATTTTGTTGAGAAATAGAAGATACAGTGGGTGAGGAAGTAGGATGGGTGACAGTTTTAGTAACTATGAGAGGGGCAATAGTAGAGTTTGAACTAGAGGGTAAGTTATTTGGTGAAAATAGGAAAGGATAAGGGAACCAAGATTCATTAAAGATAATATCTATTAAAATAAAAGAGAGAACAAAAACATGGAGGAGAAACCAGGTGTGTCAATACAACACGGGAGAGTATATTTATATTTTTATTGGATTGATTACACATAAATAAAGAATATATGGTTTCCTCTAAATCAAAGATATTATGCCAATAAACTACAATTATTACAATCATAATATACCATATTTCTTGTTTTTCAACACTCCCCTCAAGCTGGATCATATTAGTCATATGTGCTTAACTTGTTACAAATGTAACTAATCCTTGGTCCTTTTAGAGACTTGGTGAAGATGTCTACCAACTGATCACTCTAGTTGACAAAGCTTGTGGTGATGGTCCATGACTCAAGCTTCTCTCTTATGAAGTGATAGTCGACCTCAATATGCTTGGTCTTTTTGTGAAATACTAGATTGAAAGCAATGTGCAAAACTGCCTGATTGTCACATATGATAGTCATTTGAGTGTCCTCTTCAAATTTGAGTTCTTTAAGGAGTTGCTTAAGTCATATAAGCTCACAAGTTACTAAAGCCATGATCTTGTATTATAGTTCTACACTTGATCTTGCCACAATATTCTACTTCCTATTTTTCTAGGATATCAAGTTTCCTCCGACTAAAACACAATATCTTGAAGTGGAGTGTCTATCATTGGGTGAGTTAGATTAGTCAGTATTTGAATATCCAACTATCTAAGTATATCTCCTATCTTCATAAATTAGTCCTTTCCCAAGAGCATTCTTAATATATTTTAGTATTCGAGTAACAACATCCCAATGTTCCTGACAAGGTGAGTTAAGGAATTGACTTACCACACCTATTGCAAAAACAATATTTGGACGAGTCACAGTGACGTAGTTTAGCTTCCCAATCCACGTTTTGTATCTCCCAGGATTTGAGAAAGGTTTCCCCTAATTAGGCAACAATTTAACACTCAGATCTATAGGTGTGTTTACTAGCTTGGCATTCAATAGACTAGTCTCTTCTAAGATGTTAAGAGCATATTTTTTATAGAAATAACCAAACCATCATTGGATTGAGCAACTTCAATACCCAGAAAATATCGAAGTTTCTTTAATTTGAAATTGGTGAGTTAGATATTGATTCATATTAGATATGCCATTTTAAACATTGCCAATGATAGCAATGTCATTTACATAGACAATAAGGTAGATGTATCCTTGAGGAGAATGATGATAAAAGACAGAACGATCAACTTCACTTTGTTTCATCCGAAACTACTGTACAATGGTCCGAAGTTGACAAACCATAGTAGATGACTTCCCTTGAGCAACAAACCTAGGTGGTTACTCCATGTAGACTTCCTAATCAAGTTCACCAATAAGAAAAACATTTTTGATATCAAGCTGAAAAGGGACCAATGATAGCCATTGAGAAGAGAAGTCGAACAGACGCCATCTTGGCTATCAAAGAGAAAGTGTCAGTGTAATCTTGACCATAAACTTGTGTGTAATCTTTAGCAACCAAATGGGCCTTGTACTGGTCAATGGTGCCATCAGGGCCAATTTTGAGGGTGTAGAGCCAATGACACCCAACAGGAGATTTTCTAGCAGGGAGAGGAACCAACTCCCAAGTATCACTACTTAGGAGAGCACACATCTCATCAATCATGACTTGCCTCCACTTTGGTTGTGATAATGCTTCACTTGGAAAATTGGGAATGGAAAAAGAAGACAAGACAGAAAAGTATACTGTGTAGGTGAAATGCAATGGTAACTAAGGAAAGTATAATGGGGGAAAGGGTTAAGCATAGAATGTATACCTTTATAGAGAGCAATGGGCTAATTAAGTTCAGAAGTCAGATCCAGATCCAATGTAGAAGATGGAACTAGGGAAGAGTCAACATGGACTTAACTATATCACCAGTCACTGTGGGAGTTGGTAAATTATTGTCTTGTGGCCAAGGTCGACATTGATACACTTGAAGAGGCGGTGGCGGTGGCGGAGGATCATCCTGGTTTGTAGTAGATTCATTTGGTAAAGAAAGAGGAAGAAGTACAAGGTGACAAAATATAAAAAACTAGAGTAGTAGCAGTATGAGAGGGACCCTAAACATTGGAGTGAACTAATGAAAAAAGAGATACAATTTACTCATTGACTCTGTCAGGAAATGATTGACGAACTTGATTCCCTAACTAACATGACTCACAATGTAAATTAGACAAATTTTGAAGACTTGACACCATCTTCTGCAGTTTGGGCAAACCAAAATGTTCTAGTTGAATTGGCGACTCTCATACCAGTGGAGCAATTCTTCATAAGTAGCTGGAGTGACATGAGACTGATCGGCTGGAGGCATGGTCACAGGAGGATTAGTGGTAGGAGCCTGAGCAACATTAGTAGGATAGGCAACAAGAGGGAGAAACTAATTAAAATCATGAAGGGCTGCATGAACACGACCAAGATAGGCAGACATCGGACCATCAAATCATTGGGGAGCAAGAAGTGTCATTGGTTCTTGGCACACACTGTAGAGACATTGAGTGTCATTAGTGTATAAGATGTGCTTCACTCCAAACTGATTCATAAGTCTCGTGAGGCTGAAAATTGGTTCAAGAGAGGGATGAATAATTGATTTGAGGATGTTAAATAGTTGAGCATCAATCTTCATCCATTGCTCACAGTTAGTTGCAGGAATTGACTTGACACAAGTAGTGAGGTGTGATTTGTACCCCAACCCACTAGTACATAAACCAATATCAGAAGCCCATGTAGAATAATTTGAGCTGTCCAATTTCTCAATAGACAGTGGAAGTTTGAGAAAATAGAAGTATCCAATTGATGTACTATCCTAGAAGCCATAAGGGAGCGTCAATAAAAAGAGACACTTGAAATAGTACACCTAAAACAGAAAAAAAAAAAATGGGAAGAGAAAAGGAGTTCATCAAAAAACTACTCCGATGAGGCTGAAACTCCAGGATGGAGATTGTCCAAGGGAGGTGAGAATGGTGGCAGAAATCGTGACCTAAACAAAGGTTGTATGTGTTGCCTAGGAAGACTGTTTGGCGTGTCAATGTAGATACGCATGAGGGCGTGTCAAAAGGCGTTGTGACTCGCCTTTGTCAAGGTTGTGTAGATCGACGGATGAGTCTGGTGCTGGGGTATTCTATCAGAAAGGTCACTGGAAAAAAATGTCAATAGGAAGGCTAACTGAATATTGAACATGGTTAGCCCAAAAAACAATTTGTTCTCTGGGTACAGGGTCCACTGGGCAACACAGTTCTTAATAAAAAGCTTATTAGGCTCTAGATATTAAAATAAAAGAGAATGAACAAAAACACGGAGGAGAAACTGTTTTTCAATACAACATGAGAGTATATTTATGTTTATTGGATTGATTACACATAAATAGAGGATATATAGTTTCCTCTAAATCAAAATATTATGCCAATAAACTACAATTATTACAATCATAATATACCCTATTTCCTGTTTTTCAACAACATCCTTGGAAACATAAACTCTTCCATCAGAGGCAAGGCATTTGTAACCTTTATGAGATGTGGAATATCCCTAAAACACACACTCGAGTTTGAAACTGTAGCTTGTGCTGGTTGTATGGTTTGAGTAATGGGAAGCATGCAACCAAAAACAATGAGAAAATTGTAATCTAGAGATTGTTGAAACAGTGTGCTATAAGGCACCTCATTATTGATAGAATTGGATTGAAGCCGATTGATAAGATACACTGGTAAGAAAAGCATGGTCCTAAAAGCAATAAGGAAGCTTGGCTTTAGCAAGTAATATTTGGTCAAGTTCAACAACGTGGCAGTGTTTTCTTTCAACACCATTTTGATAATGAGTATGTGGGCAAATGTGCGATGCTGAATCCTTAACTGATTTAGAAAGCTAGTAAATGATCTATATTCTCCTCCCCAATCAGTTTGAATAGCTTTAATTTTAGATTAAACTGATTAGCAACCATCGGTTGAAATTGCTTGAACATAGTGTCTCAGGTTTTTGTTTAAGCAAGAAAATCCAAGTGAACCTCATAAAGGCATCAACATATGTGACATAGTAAAGAAAGCAAATGTCAAAGAAACTAGTGTAGGGCCCCCACAAGTCACTAAATATCAATTTAAAAGGTGTAGTATAAGCAGTGTTTGACAGATTAGAAGGAAGTCAATGAGCTTTCCCAAGACAACAGGGTGTACAAAAGTCAGAGGCAATTTTATTCATAAATGGAAAATTACAATTGCGAAATACAATTTTCATGACATCAACATTTGGATGACCTAGTCTAGAGTGCCATGTAGCAAAAAAAACTAGATGAACTAGTTACATTATTTACAATGGGAAGAGAAGATACAACTGAACTGTTATTGGAAACAAAACTATTTGAAACAGGAACAACAGAAAATACAGAAGAACAAGGCTTGTCAGCTGTAACAACACTTGTAGAAGTCAACAAAGCAGGAAAGTGGTAAAGACCATATGAACCCATTGAGCTTCTGAGAAGAACTTCATTGGTTTCATGTGATTTCACCACACTAAAGGAATGATGAAATTCAAAGAACACAGAGTTCTCTTTACAAAATTGGCTCACACTGATTAAGTTCTTGGTGATTGAAGGCACAAAGAGTAGATTATTTAAGGGAAAGGTGAACTTAGAATTAAGAGGTGAATGAAAGGTAGTAACACCTGATGAGTTGATGTGGAGACCCTGACCATTGCCTATATTGATCTGTTCTGGTCCTTCAAAGGGAGTGAAATGTTAAATGTCCATAGAAGCATTAGTAACACGGTGAGAGGCGCCTGAATCTGGATACTAGGTAGAAGAACCTTGAGGAAGAACTGGCAATATGAGCTTGAGGATACCAAGCTGAGTTATCAGTAGCAATGAGATAGGCTTGTGGTGCAACTGTAGATGGACGAGGGGGTGGTGAACAAGCATATGGATGAGATGCAGGATGGAAATGAGACTGGAGTAGATTAATTGTTGGTCTAAGTAATTGAATAATTAAATTGTGTAGGCATGTTCGAAGAAGGAACATCTAATGGTATTGTAGGAACGTAATTTTGTTAAAATTGATAGTAACAAACAGCAACAATGTGGCTATACTTATGACAAACTTGACACTGATAACCAATGTATTGACCACTGCGAGCACGACCACCACAATTGCCAAAACGACCACGATGACAACCACCAGAATCTTCATGAGGGAACAAAGCATATTGAGATTGAGAAGAGGAATTTTGTGTAGGAATAGTGGATTGAACCAGGTGCTTGGAGGATGAGGAGACCACCATAATATTAACAGAAGCTATAGCCTTCTTTTTCAATTTCTCCAATCAAGATTTATGATCAAGCAAAGGTGTTTCAGCTTCATCTATGGTGAGAGGTTCAAATTTACTACTGATTAAAGACACAGTAGATTCATATTCTTCTGGTAGGACTTCAAGAATGATATCAGGTTGTTCCTTCTGTGAAACAGAAACACCAATTGCAGTTAGCGCATCAACAAGCGCTTGAATTTGAAGAAGATATTCAAAGATGGAGCATGATTAGCGTTGTACTTTGAAACTCATTTCAAAGTTGACCAGCTCTTGCATTTGTCTGGGTGAAAATAATTGTGAATTTTATCCCATAACTGCCACAAAGTATAATTAGCGTTTGCATCCAATAACTCTGGTAAGCATTTCTTTTGAAATCGAGGATTGAAGCCATGAATGAAGTAACTAATCTTGTTCTTCCCATGCAAAATATTGTTCAGAGATGCAATTAGCATTGCAATTAGAAATTGAAAGAAACTTTAGTGGAATTTGAGGATTCACCAAATAATGAAGATGATGACCTTTGATGACAGGATCTGCTTGCTGACACCAAAGAAGGTAATTCTTGGAATCAAGTTTCTCTGAGATCGCATGAAAGGAGAGCGAAGGAGAAGTCGGCACCACTAGTGGAGAACCACCAAGCAATGCTGGAGGAATCAAATTTGCTGAATTAGAAGCCATAAATGAAGAACAATTAAGGTTAGGGTTGGGATTTGGGAAAGACGAAGGTTTAGAAATGAGGATCGAACCTGCTCTATGATACCATATTGAAGTTAAGACAGAGAAGAGAAAAGAGAAGATGAACAGAGAAATGAGATTTTGTTGAGAGGGAAAAATGATTTCAACCCAAGCTAACTAGTGTTTACAATTAATATTTATAGAGATAGTCTATACTCTAACTACTACACTAATAACTAACTGACTACACATATAGAAATATTCAACTACGCACACAACAAAGTAAAACATTCTCTAATAAAAACTTAATATTTAGGTTAAAACCTTTGGGAATGTGTTCTTAGATTTTGGGTATGGAACAGAGAATAAGAAAGAAAAGAAATTCCTAAAATTAGCTTATGTAAAAGCCCTTCATTTATTTATTTTAATGTTTTTTCATTTAAAAAAGACGCCCTTTTATTCTTTAAAGCTTTTATAATTGTGCTTGACACAACTCTTTTTAAGTGGGAGAGATGCCCAAAATAGCTAGGACAAACACTATCAAAGAAGATCAAATAGAGGTACATGATAAATAGATGGTAGAAGTGAAATAGAAAGATTAAATGGAGAATTCTATAGACAATATGTACCGGATTGTTACATTTTGTTTGTTTATTGTTCCTAGTGTGGTTTCCTTTGCTTGTCTGGCCTTTACGTTCTTGTCTAGTTTAGTTTGTCTGTGATAGCTTGATTTTAAATAAAGTTGTCTTTAACTTCTTGGCTGTCAGGATTTCCAATCCTTGGAGTTGAGTGGCAGAAGATGGAAAATCCTGATTTGCGAATGTCAATGGGCATGGGACCAGATCAAAAAGGTGTGCGGATCAGAAGAATTGAACCCACTGCTCCCGAATCTCATGTTCTGAAGCCATCTGATGTAATTCTTAGCTTTGATGGGGTCAATATTGCCAATGATGGAACAGGTAATCTACCTTGTTTTTACTTAGTAATAAATAATGATCACATTAAGATGATTTATGCATGCCATGTGCTTTGTCTTGCATAGTTAAACAAATAGCTGACTTTGAATTCAAGTTTTTCAAAGATCACTCTAGATATCAAAATTTTTTTGTCAAAGCAGCAGATTTCTCTCTAGAGATCACCCAGTGACCACCTAATGCCTTGACCAAGCTTGTAGATTTAAAATTATGGCTTCAAAGATCACTGTAGATATCACAATTTTTGTCAAAGCAACAGATTTATCTCTAGAGATCACCCAGTGACCGCGCAATGCCTTGACCAAGCTTGTAGATTTAAAATTATGGCTGACTCTGCTCTCTATCATGATAACTACTGGAAACCCAAGATTCTTTTTATTAGTGTCATGGTTTTTTCTTCATTTATATTTAGCCCAAACAACTCAGCTGCTTGACAGGTGAATTCCTCTTTGCCCTCCTGTTTGGGTTCTTCTAGCTGTATCTATTCTTCCTCTTTCCTTTCCCCTTCATTATATACAATCTACTATTAATCTAAGCAGTTTGCCTGACATTGGTGCCATGGAGAATAATTCTGTCCACATTTATAACATAGCCCCTCGGCACTTCTTCCCTACAATTCTCAATGTGTCAAACTTCTAGTTCCCTTGTTCCTACCTTTCTTAGTTTTCCACTATGTTTGGTTTGCTCCATTTCCTTGTCTTTTCATTCACTCCTTGCTCGCGTTGCTGGATGGGCAAAATGTCCCTGTTTGCACTTTGGTTCTGCCTCCTTTCCCTTGTCCGGAATTTGAATTTAGATGCCCAGGTCTGCCATTAAAGCTTGAACATTATGGGCCACCACTTTATTGATCCTCAACCAGATTGATGGCTGGTGAATGTGTATTTTATAGCAAATTGAATTTCCTCCTAGATCCCTCCCATAAAGTATCTCAAGTACAACTCTTATGTCGAGGGACCCTGAAATCCAGCACCTCAAACTTATGTACATAGCTCTTCCTCTACTTGGCCTTTCTATTTGGAGAACTAAAAGATGCTCTAAGGGATTTTGGGTTCCCTCTTATGGCAGTGGACAATCAAGGATGCCTTAAATTTGTCCCAATTCATCGCCAGCTGAGCATGTTGAAGAATACATGCTGAGTCTGCTATTCTCTATGTCATTCTTTGGCATTGTGGCTGGTTCCTCGATAGTGTTGTCTATGAGGAAATCCAATAGGTTGGACCAATTGATAGTCTCCACAAAACGTAATCCAGAAATAGGCAACTCAAATAATGAAGTTATAATTATATTTATTATTTAATATTTAATTAGAAATAAAAGCCTTGTTACAAAGATTTTTTCAAAAAGGGTCCTACTTTGAACCAATGTGTGCCCTATGATATGGTATCGTCCAGTAATATAATTATCTTTCTTTCCACAGTGATTTTATGTTTGACTTGGTAATTATCACTATTTAATTAAAATTAGACTAGAAACAAATATCAAAGAAAAGATGCAAATTGAGAAATTGGTTTGAAAAGTTAAAATTTAATTGAGAATAAAACAAGCAAATAAATTGGGGAAATTTTAATGAGAAGAAAGCTTCCTGGATTGGAGGTTTTCACAATGTCTTTTTATTGAACTAATCTCTTCACCTTATGCTCTTATTGGTTCTTGTTAAAATAGGAGAAACAGAGGAATAATTGATTGAAAATCGTGTATCTGAATATACACTGGATGCATGTTTACATATGTTGATTACATTAATAAAGGATATTTTATTTCCTCTAGATCAAACATTTTGGATCATGACTCTGGTACTAGTATAAATAAGAGTTGGTGTTTTATCTTTTTATATCATATCCATCAGTGCTTTGTCTATTGTATAATATCTGTTGGAAATAGGAATGTTTTCAGAGATAAGAACTACTTTAATGTTCATTTTTTTGAGTTGCTTAGAGATACTTGGTATAGCTAGGTTTCATGCATCACTGGAAGTAGTGGTATTTTAATTGTTCTCTTGTAAATTGTTTCACATTAATTATCTTTGTAATAGCCTTGAATATAATAAATCCATTCTGCTGGGTGGAAAACTCACTCAAGCATATTCAGAAAAATATTTGTTTCTCTCTTGTAACAATATCTTATCAAATTTAACACATCATTGTACATGAGAGAATTTTATTCAGAATCACTATTCTCTCTCTTACTCCTTACTTATCTAAAGTCTATAATTTCATCATGGCGTCAGAGCTATGGTATCCACCTTAAGGATAGTTTTTCTCCCTTTTGTTGTGTTGAGTTCATGAAATTTGGATCACTAAACCTGTATATTTTGTTTCCCAATCTGTGTTTATTTCTTCTCTACTTTTCCTTTGGGAGTTTGCTGTGTTGATTTTTTAATCTCTATGTATAGTGTGTGCATTTTAGATACAGTTTCCTAGATTAACTTTTAAAGAACTTGATATAATAAAAATTTGGATAATATTTTTCTCTGTAGCTTTTTTATCTGAACATAGTATGATCATAGCTCTATGCTGTAGCTTATAGGACATTGGTATGGTATCATTGATTTTAGTATTGTATTAATTGGCTCAATTGCACTTTTTACTCCCAATTTTTTACTTTTTAGTGAATTTTACCCACAACAAATAAATTTGACACATTTTACCCTAACTTTTAAACAACTTGCAAATTTTATCTTTTGTCTTTGGCTTGATGTGACATCTGACATAATTTCACCTTTTACCCACAATATTTACTTTTTTGACGATTTTTACCTCCTAACTTTTTTACTTTTTAGCAAATTTTATTCCTAACTTTCTTTTTGGCAAATTTTTAGCCCCCAACTTTTATGCTTATGTTAACATGCCATGTCAACTCAATGACCAAAAGTAAAATTTGCAAGATTTTTAAAAGCTAGATACAATGTGCCAAACTGAGTTATTGGAAGTAAAATTCACCAAGTAAAAAATTAGGGGTAAAAAATGCAATTAAAGCCTACATTTTAAGACTAAAATTAAATGAAAATTACTATCCAAAATCAAGCAAAATATTTTTGATAAACCAATGGTTCTACAATAATCTAAAATAAAGTTATACTATAAAAAACTTGCATACTCAAGTATCCAAAAGACTGAATTACACCACCACAAGCAAACAAATAATTTTTAACATGTGTCAATAGATTTTCATTGAAAGGAGAGTGAGAATATTGTGTAAAGTATAGCATATTTTATATCATTTTATAAATTAAATGAGGTATATTACGAAGATATATGGGCATTTCAATCACATTTAGTTTTTGAAGGATGAAATTCCACAAATTTGTGGATTGGGAGTATAGGATTCAGAATAAGAATGTCATTGCACTTTTTTTGGGGAAACAAACAAGAATCCTTTGATTCCAAGATTAATTGTGGAATTATGTTCCTTTGCCTTACACTAAACATACCATTAAAATGAACCTGTCTGCACTTGATAATCAATAGGGAGAAAAATTGTTTTAAATAGGTAATATACTATTCACTTAGAGTATTTACTCATAAGTCAATTAAGAATAATTGCTGACTATGATGAAAGCTGCCAATCTTTGACATTTGTGACACTGTATGTAAAGCAAATAGCTGTATTTGAAAAATGTAGCTGATTTCTGCTACATGTTAAGAATTGATGTCAAAGATGAGATTTAAATTGATATATCTCCCATTATTTTGGAATTCAGTGAAATCTGACTGAGCTCTTTCATACATGCAAACCATACATGGATGTTCTATGCTTTACTTAATTTCTCTTAAACCTTGTTTTTAATTCTATCTACTAGGACCTTTTTTAATACTAGTAGTTTGTGTTATAGCATTTCATTTAATCTTGAAAACTTTTTTGTATAGTTTACTTGGTTTCAGAGCTAACATCTAATTCTGGGATATACTTGTAGTTCCATTCAGGCATGGGGAGCGCATTGGTTTCAGTTACCTTGTCTCTCAGAAGTATACTGAGGATAGAGCTCTGGTAAAGGTTCTCCGGAATTCACAGATACTTGAATTTAACATAAAACTTGCAACTCATAAGCGGCTTGTTCCAGCGCACATCAAAGGCAGGCCTCCTTCTTATTACATCATTGCTGGATTTGTTTTTACTGCTGTTTCTGTCCCCTATCTTCGTTCTGAGGTGAGTGGTTATCTTTGTTTGTACATATTTGTTGTATCCGTACTCTTCTATTTTGTCTGCCCCAATCTCTTCTCTTTCTGGTTAACTATTCTATTGCTTTATGTGGAGCTGTAAGCAAACAATTGTTTGCTGTTGTATGGATTGATGCTTATTGAGGATTTATACTTAATGAAATTTGTAGCTGATGAATTAGTTATATAAATAGTTTTTCTATTGTTGATCATAAGTTTTCATGTAACGGGTGGTCCATATGATTGCCAAAAGTGAAGAAGCATTCTGATCTTTCTTGTGGCAAGTTGGGGCTCTGTTTTTTCTTGGTCTATTCCACTACCGTTGTTTTAAATGCTTTAAATTCTAATGAAAATGAATTTTAAAATAATTGAAATTCTTGTCAGTTTAGAATTGGTTTATTAATTTGTTATTTTTTTTTTTACCTGGTGCAAATGCATTGGGTTGGGTCAGGTTTTGGGCAAATATGTTACTTAAATCAATGAAAAACTTATGGATTGGGTTAGGTTGGGTTCTTATATTTCTTTTTTTGCCAAATCCAAACCAAACCAAATTGATCAAAATCAGGTTGGGTTGGTTCCATTGGGTCCCATTTTTATAAAAAAATTTAAAAGAATCAAAATTTGTTTATTTTTCTAGAATTCAAGAATCAATTCCATGCCATTAACAATAGTTTTAACATTTAAACATAAACAAATTAAAGTTATTTAATTACCTATGAGCATAGAAGTCAATAGCATGCTATTGTGCTGGTGCAGAGTAAAGCATGCACCTGCCACTCCTGAACGTCATGTCGTGTCACAATTGGTGTTATGGTGGTCATGTCACCTTTTTGTTACCAAAAGCACGTGAAATCGTGTTGTTTCACAAATCGTGATTTGTGTTTTATGGTTGGGTGAAAGAGACAACCTAAACATCATTGTTTTTGGCCTTTTATAGGCCTTTTTTAAATGAAGAGTATAGTGGTAAAAACAGGTTTTACCATTATAGGCCTTTTTTTAATCCACGTTTTTCCATTCAACATGGCCAATCACCCTTTGCGTCTCAGCCTCAACCACCACCAATCTCTTGTGGATTGTTGAAGCCTATTGGCCCTAACTTGGATATGGCTTAGCAGTGGAATAGCCTCTAAGATATCAATAATAAGAAGGATACAACTTACGATTTTGGTTTGAAAATCACCACCAGTTGTATTACTTGAGCATAGAGACACCAAGTGGGATTGAGGGGAGACAGTAATAGCTACACCAAGATTACCCTTGATGTGAAAGCATTTCTCAATGAAGCATTTGTGAAGAAAAAGGCTGAGAAGGATGCATATGCAATTGAGATTCAAGAGAAAGATTAGGAGGAGGAAGAGGTAGAAGAAATATGCAATATTGTAACTAGAGAAAAGCCTACAACAACAACAAATACAGCCTCATCTGCTGCAAAGAAATGAAAAAATGTAAAAGGTCCCATTGATTTATTGTTTTTCAAGGTTGCAGAGGGAACTATTAAATTAGGCAAGGAGAATAGGAAAACAAGCATTATTGATTCTTGTAAAAAAGAGGTGAGGGCAGTTACCATATAATACGTAGAGCGTTTACTTGTTAGAAACAACATTCCTTTTAATGTTGTGCAGGAAAAAATCTTCAACTTAATGATTGAAGCAAATGGAAATTTTGGGACGAATCTAGCGACTCCATCCTACCATGAACTTAGAGTTCCTCTTCTCAAGAAAGTGTTGAAGTAACATAGAAATTAATGAAAAATCATGATGTTTAAAGAGAAAAGTTTGGTTGCAAAGTTATGCTGAATGGATGGACCAATAAGAATAGAACGTTGATCAACTTCTTAGTAAATTGTCCATCTAGTTCTATGTTTATCAAGAGTGTTAATTCATCCTCTTATATGAAGACTGGAGAAAAAGTGTTTGAGTTATTGGATAATTTTGTTGAAGAGGTTGGAGAGAGCAATGCGTTATGCTGGTCGTTAAGAATCTTGAATATTAGTATTCTTAAAATATGGGTTATGGGCCTAACTCAATCCTATAAAACCAACTTAAGGGTTGTCCCCCACTTATATACACTAATTTGGCTATATTCAACATGGGATCTACAACACACACCCCTCACACGAAGGATTGGACTCACGAGCATAAAGTTTATAGGACTAAACATCCGCGGATGGTTTGATAACAACCTAATAGTGGGTGGCTCCAATTGGCCCAACTATACTTTTAAGGATAGATTCTGATACTATCTTAAAATGTAGGTTATGGGCCCCAACTTAACATTACAAAACTGGCTTGTAAGGTGAAGATTGCCTCCCACTTATATACACTAATGTAGCCATATCATTAGTTGATGTGAGATTTCCAACAAGTATATTACTAGATGATTTAAATATTGAATTGTTAATGTTACTCAATTTTATGAAATTTGGATTTAGGTAAGCTGTTGCAAGCTAAGAGACCAAATTTATTTTGGATCCCATGTACTGCCCATTGTCTTGACTTAATGTTAGTACACATTGGGAAAATGAAGAAGACTATCCAAAGGGGAATTAGTCTTGTGGGCTACATTTATAACCGCTTCTTGGCATTGAAGAATATGAAGAGTTCTCCAACAAAACAAAATTGGTTATGTATGGAGTGGCAAAGTTTGCCATAACCTTCCTCATGTTACCAAGGTTGCATAAAAAAAAAAAAAAACAACCTTAGAAAAATGTTCACTTCTGATGATTAGTTGATGTGAAATGCAGCTAAGGAAACTAGGGAAAAGAGAAACTGACACAATGCTTGTGCCTACTTTTTGGGCTGATATGATATTCACCTTCAAGGTTATGGCACCAATTTACAAGTTTTGAGGCTATTAGATAATATCAAAAAACTTGCAATGGATAGGTCAAAAGAATCTATCCAAAATGGATTGAAACCCTTCATTTCAATTGAGTTGGGTCAGGCTATAGGCCCATTTCGCTCTTTCTTGTTTTTTTAACTAATAAAACCGCCTTTTCTACCATGCCGCAATGGACACCATGGTTCTGGCAACCACCATAGACCACCATTTTAAACCCACAATGCCACTGCCATACAATGGTGTTTTATGAAAAAGCCACCCTGCCATGGTGCCACCATAATCACTATTTAATAACACTACCTTCAATATTGTAGTTGTCATGACTGTGCTCATAGTGGAAATAGCGTGGATGGTGGATTGCAGTGGGATAGCATTGCACCACTGAGATTCCTGGAAAACCCTCCTTAGATATTTGGTTTTCTTTTTGGGGTGGGGTGTAATTTAGGAATTTTTGAAGAAAACAAAAAAAAGAAAGAGCAAAAAGGGGGAAAATCCTGCTGCTGCACTCTTCTCTTCTCTCTGGCAATGATACCCGCTGCCTCCCTGTCTCTAGCATTGGAGACACTTGCTCCTTGCCTCTGTCTCTAGCAAGATCTGTTGCTTCTGCCTCTGTCTCTAGCTACCTGTTGCCTCTCCTCTATCTCTAGCGACCTGCTGCCTCTTCTTTTGTTCAAGACTAGAACTTTTTTATTGTTAATTATGAATGTCATGAATTTTGAATAATTTATTTTATCATTTATGAAAATTTATATTATATAATTATATAATTGAATAAAAATATTCAAAAATAACAACCATTCCGCCATCTGCTATCTTGCTATCGCATTTTTGGGGTCAGCCGCTTTGTGCTACTGTGTTGGATTTGATAACACTAATATACACAACAAGAGTTATCTTGTCATGTGATACAATCCTTCGTGAAGAATTGACGAATTTCTTGATCTATCCAAGAACTAGTTATTTCAATCTTTAAGAATATAGATTGAGTCTTAGAAATGGAAAACGCCACATGATTCTAGAATCATGACAAGTTGATGAAGTTTCGCCACAAAAAGTTTGAGTTTTTGATAAGGAACAAGATTATTTACTAGAATGTAGAGAAAATTTGCTAACTCTCAAAAGAGAAAGAAACTCTAAATTTCATTTATGACTAAAGTGGACTTTTACAAATGGATCCTACCTTATATACAAGGCTTAATGGCCCAAAAAGACTAAACACCCTAGCCTATACTATGCATAAAAAAATGCAAGGTCCAATTCCTACACTAGGCCGAAATACATGGCCCAAATCTACATTACTTGGGTCAAACTTTTAAGTCCAATCAATCTAAGTACTTGGGTCAAAATATGGACATGGGCCCAATCTTATGGGTTTGGGCCCAATGGAAGACCCAATGGACTTGGACCTAAATTGGCCTAAAAATAGCCCAAGACTCTTTCCTAAGAGTCTTTTCCTAGACCTTGTTAAGGGTCCTTCAAGCTTCATGTCATGCAAATCCTTTCCCTCCATAGATAGTCCTCTATCATTATAAAACCCATGTGAGCACAAATTTAATCTCCAGAACTGTCTTTAGCTGAAACACAGATGCTGAGGTGTGAATTATGAGTAGGCAAATTGTTATAAAAATTATGCCTATAAAAAATTGTGTGTTTGAAATTATAAACCCATTACCCAAACTGAACAAGCTCAGGTTTGTTTGGGTTGGTTTGGATTTGACTCAAACAAGAAAAACCAAATCCAAACTAAATCAGTTTGGGCCAAGTTATTGGGTTCTTCAGGTCTACCTGAACCTATGTGCACACTTTTTATCATGATTTATGGCTAAGGAAAGAGGGGGCTGTTTGTTTATTGGAAGGGTGAGTGATGGCATGATCCTTTTATTTGTTTGTTTGAGCATTTTATGTGGAGTAAATCCTAAAGGAATTCTACATTGGTCTAACTTGTTCGCAAATATTTATTTCATTTAAGGTTGATTCCGTTTAGCTCCAGCCCATAATTGAAGGTTGCACCCCCAATTTAATATGTTTTATCCCATTTGTAAATTCAGAAATAGTGAACGTTATTGTTTAGCAATTAGATTTTTAGTACAGATGCATTGCATTTTTGGCTGTATGTATTGCATGTAAGATGTAAAATGGATATATTTGTTTCTTGTTGGAATTTGTATGTGTTTTAAAACTATCTTGTATTTTGAGTTTATTATTATTACTAACTTTAATTTATGATTTTTTTTTTACATATATCCAGTATGGTAAAGATTATGAATTTGATGCTCCAGTTAAGCTTCTGGACAAACATCTACATTCTATGGCTCAGTCTGTTGATGAGCAGCTTGTTGTTGTTTCTCAGGTTTCTGCATTGATTCCCGCTCCCCCCCTTCCCCCCCTCCTTAATTTTTTAGCTTGTCTATTACCATTTTATCACCAGATTGAGATGTGCTCATGCTTGAAATTTGCTATGTTGTTAGGTTCTTGTGTCTGACATCAATATTGGATATGAGGAGATAGTTAACACTCAGGTAAGAGAATATTATGTGGATATTAACTTTTTTGTATTACTGAAGTGTCCACTAAGTTTTGTTCTTTGTACGTGTCTAGGTTCTTGCTTTCAATGGTAAACCTGTGAATAATTTGAAGAGCTTGGCCAGCATGGTTGAGAGCTGTGATGATGAATATCTAAAGTTTGATCTGGAATACCAACAGGTTTCTCATTCACGTATTCCAATTGGTTCATTCTCTGTGCCTCTCATGTTAAATAGAAATGTGCCCCTAAAATATTGTTTGGAAAAAAAAGTTAAATTTTTATGGACTTAGAATTTAGGCTTAGGGCCTAACTCAACCCCTCAAAATCGACTTGTAAGGTGAGGACTGTCCAAGCTTTATAAACTCTATTTAAACCACATCTCTAGTCAATATGGGACTGAACACACCACCCTTAAGGCTTACAAAACTTTTATAGATAAGATATTGTTATTGTAAATTAATATTTAATATCAAGATTACTGTACTTATTAATCTTGCTCATTGCTTTAGTTGTGCTTAGTTGTTTTCTTTTTAACATTGCGATATGAAAATCTTGTGAAACTATTCAAGAGAGGGAACAAAGATTAAAAAAAGAGTAAATTACACAAACTCTCCTTGAGGTTTGCACTAATTACACCTATATCTCTCCATTTTGTAACCTTACAAAAAATACTCTAATTATTTGCTTCGTATGACACTGGATCCCCTTCCCTCACTTATATCCCTTGCATTTTCTGCAAATTACGCTTAATATTCCTTTGTTAATTTTTTTTAGTTTTATTCTTTGCTGTTAGTTAACAACATTAATTGATACATTGGCAGGTTAGTAATTTACCACGTCATCAAGGAATTTATTAGGATAATCATGTATAATTTTTTTTGTTAAATATTTCTAATTTCTCATCTATTCAAAATAGTTGATGACGTCAAACAAGCTAATAAGCTATTAAAAACACAGTTTACTCCAAATTAACATAGCGTTGCCTCATCAAACTTCTTGATGACATAACAAGTCACTTAACTATTAACATAGCTATTACATAATCAATTAATGTTGTTATTTGACAATAGAAAATAAAATAAAAAAAACTAACAAAGAAGTATTAAGCGTAATTTGCAGAAAATACAAGATAAGGGGAAATGGGGTGAGTGTTATACAAGACAAACAATTAAGGTGTTTTTTGTAGGGTTACAGAATGGAGGGGTATCGGGTCTATTTAGTACAAATCTCATGAGAGTTCATGTAATTTATTCTTCAAAAAATTATGATGAGTTTTTTTTTTAATGTTTTTAGAATTGTACATATCTATTATAAATTGTATCCTTCTCTGCCTATTTCACAAATTAAATCTATCAAATAAGTGAAATTCGTACTATAAATAATTGTTATGCTATGAATTTATAGGAATGCTGATTTCAAATTTTGAATACCCTTTTATGCAGATAGTAGTTTTAAAGACTAGTACTGCGAAGGCTGCAACCTTAGACATCCTCACCACACATTGTATACCTTCTGCGATGTCTGATGACCTGAAGACATAAAAAGTTTTGGTAGAAGATATTTAAATTACTCCTAGTTGCCTCAGCTTATTTTTTTAAGTGGTATTACACCACTATCAAATGCGGTACTAAAGGATCTGAACTGGTTGATGAGATAAAGGCTTCTTCACACAGAAGCTTAGAGAAGCAAAGGGGGGGAAGGAGAGAAGGAATTAGCAAAATACAATTTACGTTTCGTAAAATTTATCTCATTTTGAGTTGAGGTGTTCTGTACTGTATTTATATCATTGTCTATTTGTTATTTTTCCTTTTGGATACAAAATTTATTATTGTGTAGAAGAATGCTTGGTGCAGGGTAGGAAGTATTATTTCATTACAATAATGGATCAGTGAAAAATTTACATTCCTGTGTATTATTATTTTTCTTAAGATGGAAGATGCATGTAAAATTTTATGTTGAGGATATTAATGCTGTTATTTTGAAGTACCTACTTTCGTTCGGCAGGTGATCCTTTGCTGGCAATGATAAACGTGTTTTTGTTTGAAACATAACGTTTGGATTATATTTGTACATTAGGGCGTTGTTTGGTTTATTGTTTGGCTATCAAAATGGACGTTCATCTCATCAAATGTAGTATTTAGATGTTTGGTAACTTGTGTTTTCCGTCGAGTTCAACATCATTTTTCCTCTAAACGTCCGTTTGATCCAATAGCCCCGATATTCAAGCTTCTTTTGAACGTTTACAAGGTTTAAATTTCAACCTGAGACAGACAACATTACCCCCTTGTCTACCAACTTTCAGGGTACAGTAAATCCTGTGAAGATTCTGGCTTGTGGTTTAAAGCACTTCTTTTGCAATTGCTCCTTTGTTCGAAATTCCTTTGTCTGTAATCTCTTCAGTTTTTGACTTGCATCCTTTTTCTCTTTCTTGGTGACCTTTTGTCATTGTCCCTTGTGATGATCTCTTGTATTCGCCACTTTTTGCTATTCATATTTGCTAACTTTAGTATTTATATTTTTGATATTTTTCATCGTTGCTTTGAGAACTTGACTTATCATCTTTAAAGGTTTAAGATGCATCCTTTGACTATGACCATAGCTGAATGAACTAGCTGACACAATCCAGGATTTGGAGCATAATTCATTTCTAATAAAAATTCATTATATATTCAGTAATCGATATTTGAATTCATGGATTCTAGGTTCTAATTTTAACTGTTTTTATATTCCGAAAATTAATTTTTGAAATTATAAATATTCATTTCCGGAATTCATGTTTCGAAACATTTTGGGTGTGATTTCTCAGCTGTGTACACGTCTTGCGAAAAACCAATGCATGTCCAAGACATTCAGGTCAATATGGGTAGACTATTCAGACATACATATGGCCAAGCCATACATAATGGTTGGTATGGAAAGTCTTTCTCCGTTGCTCCACTTCTAGGATTTTGGACTATGCATTTTGTTTGAGGGTTTTTATTCTCATAGCACTTTTCTTTAAGATCACTCCAAACTTTTTTTTAATATTTTTGACAAAAAATACCCTTACCAAAGCACATTTTTGTTTTGTTCCTGACAAGATTTAGAGATATACAACAGGTATATTCTAAAGTCACATGTCATAATACAATAGAAATATATTTTCATTGTGTATTTTAATTTTTTTATTGAGATACACAATTGAAATACAATTAAGTTGTATATCTTGTCAAAAATATAGTAGAAATATATTTTTATTGTGTATTTGGACAAGATCTATTGAGGTACACAATGAAATTATGTTTTTGTTGTGTATCAAAGAAAATTTTTGTTAAGATTTACAATAGATGAATCACATGAACCAATACTAAATATATAAGGTTTGAATACACTTTTGATCTTTAAAGTAACACAATTATGTGATTTTGGTCTTCCAAGTTTCAATTGAGTGATTTTGGTACTTAAAGCATCATAGTTATGCAATTTTGGTCCCTCTATTTTTTTATTAAAAATATAATAGATTTTGTTGATGTGATGTTTACAAATGATAAGACAGGTAACATGATGTAAACTTTGGTGTCACTAATATAGCATGATGATGTGAGAGAATAAATTGTAAAAATGACAAAGATGACATTAGAATCGTTAGCTTTTCTATAACTCCAACAACAATACTTAAATATTAAACAAATAGATTAATTTAAAATTAAAATGAATGTTATATAATATACATATATATATATATATACTTTCAATAAGAATCAAAATTGCACATAGATTTATTACTATTACATAAAATATATATATATATATACACACACACACTCAAGAACACTAACAAATGAGTATTATAACAAAAACTTATGTTTTTTTAGTAACCTTGCAAAAATTCACTTAATAAGTCAATCATGCTTTTATTATCTTTATGGTAGCACTATCTAAAGACAATAAAGTTCAAAAAGATAACAACACATAAAAAACATGACCTATCATTCTTTCTCTCTTTTTTCTAAAACCATTCTTTTATTTATTTTTATTTTTTTTGTAGCAATTGGAAAAATTGAACTTTTTGATGCTTGAATACTTATGTGGGTTTTTTAAGGCTCAACATTACCAATATGACAAGATTGTATAATAAAAGAGTAATAATCTACGCACTTTTCAAGATTTGGGTTTGAATGTTTTTTTCCCCTCTTATTTTTATATGCCTACGATTGTTTAGATTCTTTTTCTAATAATTGTGGTAAACCCCAATCTCATAAACCTTTCTTTCCATTAATTTCTCCTACTCTTGATACACTTACATTTTTGCATTCTTGCTACTTGCTCTTTTTTTTTTATTTATATTTTTTTCATTATTCTCTCTTCCCATTCATATAATTCTTTCTCATTTAACATTCCTAAAATCATGATAAATTGATAATAATAAAATATAATTTTTGTGAATTCAATATTTTATTACTTAATGACAATTGTACACTTACGGTACTACATTAAGTTTTGAAAAATCAAGTCTAACCTTTAAAGGTTTAAAGCTCTTAGAACGAGTGTTGGATCCAAATATTAAAGATTAAGAAAGAAAAATCCCATATATTGCATATGATTAAGGAATAAGGAATACTCTAAGAAGGCGTATGGTTAAAGTCTAGAGAATGCCTTAGGGGCCTATTGATGGTACTTATAGAATAACTTTATGGTAATAATGGACTTCGTGAGTCATATAGTTTTTGATCTTAGAGAACACATTTGATTGAGGAACTAGAACTTTTATACAAAGAATAGTTAATGTCAACAATAATACATGTTGACATCCAAGGAAAAAAGAGTCTACTTTACTTGGTAGTTATCCTAAACAACCTACTAAGGCCCCACAATGCCCTAGTTAAGGCCATTAAGCCTTGACCACTTGATGTCTGTCTCAAGCTAATAATCATGGTAGAGGGAGGTAACCTTGATCACTTCAACATCTTAACTTCAAAGAACTAAACACAACAAGTCTTAAGATGGATCAATCAAACAAAGGCATAAAGATCTTATGTAACACCTTGAAAACCATTTTCCTATTATTTATAAATATTTTATTATTTTGACTTGTTTTAAATTATATAAGTATTGTGAAAATGTTTTTTATTAATTAAATAAATGTTATTTAGGGTTATGTAACTTAGGGAGTTAACAATGGATTTTATGTTAATGGGATAGAAATAGAGTTTTATGAGTATGTATTATGAGCCAAGTGTTAGGTCTTGTTTAAAAATCCATGAGCCCATTCCTCTAACCTTTGGTAAATACCTTAAGTCTTTACTTAAAAAAAAAAAAGATTACCATCTTCCTTTTAAGCTTTAACCTGAAAATCCTTTTTCTTTTCTCTTAGGTTTTGTGCCATCAAAAGGAGAAGGTTTAAAAAACACACTAAAAAGGAGGGGGTTGAATAATGCGTGTGTGATTTTTGCAAGCTTTTCATAAACTTTTTAGAAAAGAGGTATGAAATAAATGAAAAACGATTTCGCAAATACAATTGTATAAATTGTGAAGGATAAACACAAAACAAAAAATCTTTTTATACTGGTTTGCTCCAACTTTTGAGCTACGTTAAGTTCTCCCTCAACTTGAGTAGTTCCACTAAACAAAAACTTGTTTACAATAAGAGTGATAAATCTACCACTTCTTGTTATACAAAAGTATTCTCTAAGCCACTTTTGGCTTCCTAACTCAAGTATTCTTTAACTATCACTTTTGGTTACAACATTTAATCACTTGATTAAGTTATTTTAAGAATTATTTTACACTAAGCGACTTTTGACTTTCTTAAATCTTTACAAGATACACAATAACTAACAAAGTGAGGGTATTATAGTTCTAGCACAAGATTACAACTTAGTAGAGCTAAGAATATGAAATAATTACATTTTGGTCTTTATATAAGCTTGAAGAGAGATGTTCGTTGCGACACAACATTCTTCCTCCTTCTTCTTGTTTTGACATGCATTAATTCATGACTCTACTTTATGTCTTCTTGTTGTAGCAGTTAAACTTCTATTAGAGGAGAAAGAATATACTTGTCCTTTGTCTTCTCCTCTTTTTTCTTTCTAAGCTTTGGACACAACATTCTTCTTCCTTCTTCCCATTTTGACATCCATTAAATGCATAACTTTACTTTATGTCTTCTTGTAGTAGGAGTTTAAATGCTATTAGAGGAGAAATAAGGTACTTGTCCTTTGTATTTTCCTTTTTTTTTTTTAGTTTTGGTAGATCAACTACTCTTTTGAGCATTTCTACTTCAATCTTTGTTTTATGACAAACTTCAAAGCTCAATAATGCTTTTATTTGAAAGTCTAATTATATTCATCATATTTTTTTTTTCATTAAATGCTCATTTAAATTTAAATATTAGAAAAGAAATAAGGATATAATTAAAAGCAAACTGAGATTACAATTATCTTAGGCATTCAACACATTTAATAATGATCATGCTTCATAAAATTGCAAGTAGATTGAAGTTGCTTAAGGACATTTGTTGATTCAGGATATATTTTCAAATCATATGTCTAAGATGTATAGTTCTCATGAAAAATTGTTGGACATATATTTACTAAAAATGTCGTGTTGATGTATCCGACACTGTAGGACACTTAGCTTATTTTGCATTTATACCATACATGTTAGTTAAGAGATACTAGTTTTCCATTGCTTTAAGACGTATTTTTGTTAATATACTCATCAAATCACTGGTACTTAAATTATATTATTTAATTATTATAATCAAAATCATAGATTTTTAGGAGCTTGATGTTCATTTAGGTATTTTGTTCTAACAAAAAGAATCATCACATGAAGCCTCATCAAAGTTGTGAGTTAGAGTCGATAGAAATGTCTATTCTTTGAGGTAAGGGTGAGTGGGTTCTCTCTTTCTCTTCCTTTTCATGAATGACAAAGAGTTGTGGATAATTTATGTGACTTTGGGTTTATGTTTCTTATTCTTGGATGGATTGTTAATACCTCGAAACACTTGGTTGTGTTAATTGGTTAACTGAGTTATGGTGTTCAGATTTTGCTTGAGTTTTGCCCCTTTCATGTTCTTGAAAATTAGGGATTTAGAGATTTAGGATTGTATGAAAGATTGATGATTTTGTGCTTGAATATGTAATTGCATGGCTAAGAATAACAAACACTAGGCTTAGTGTGGTAACTAAGCTAAGCATGGAAACTTCCAAGATTAGTGTAAGAAGGGATTTGCTAGGCTTAGCATGGTAGACTAAGTATTAAATTACCAAGCTTAGCGTGAGAAAGGTTATAAGCATCCTTGCTCTTTGACTTCTCTAGGCTAAGCATTGATGGAGTTGTGTTGAGTGTGACTTGCTTGGTAAATGATTAATGCTTTTATTGATGTTTTAACCTTGTGATTGTGCTATGTTCACATGTTATTGGCCTTCCTAATTAAACAAAGTTGTAATTATGATTAGTGAACTATTTATTGAATCATGACATGAATTGTTTTCCTAATTTTGATGTTTATGAAATGTTATGATTGGAAATTAAGTGTATATGTGTATACATGCTTACTACAATTATGGTCTTAGTATGATTGTTAGCTTACACACTTGTACTAAGAATATGATGTTTTAATGATGTATATATGTACATAAGGTGGATTAAATTATATCATGGTAATGTGTTGAGATGAGAAGTAAGTGGTTTAAGTTTATGTGGAGTAAGGACCACCATGTGATGATATGTATGAAAATGTCATGGGTACCTTGTATGTCTCATGCATAATTTCATATAAAAGCCTTTTTCGAAAGATGTTAAATTTAATTGAGAGGGCATGAATGAATTAAAGTCCCTTAAATTTAATATTTATGAAATTAAAATTATTTTTTTGGAAAATAAAATTGCACAATTATGATACTTAGGAACATTATTTTGAAAAATGGATTGGATCAATCGATTCAACCAGTCTAACTTATAACTAGTTTGGTTATCAATGTGTTAACAACAAAAAATTGGAGCACTTCAAAATCGATCAAGAACCAATCTAACCAACCCAAAATCAGTAAAATACTGGTAAATCAAACTTGTTTGAACTGATCATTTTGATTTTTTTTTTATTACTTTCTTAATATTATTTAATTTGATCAAAAGTATTTTTAAGATAAATAAAAATATATATTTAAAGATTTAACATAAAATATTGATTATTTTGTTAATTATTATTAATTTTTTAATTTCTCATGATTTTATATTATTTTATTATTTAAAATAACACATAATATTAAAATATATAAATTACTATTCAACCTGAGTTAGATCATTGAAATTTGAACTAGTGTTTTTATCGATTCAATCATCAATTTTAAAAATATTGTTTAAAAGATTAAAATTACATAATTATAATATATAAAAAATTAAAATTACATATTAATAGACTAAAATTGTAAAATTAAAAATGTTAAAAATTAAAACTATTTATTTGTGATATTTAAAAAATTAAAATAATTGAAATATGAAAGAATAAAATCAGATATTATAATACGTGTAAGAGTCATGAAATTAAGTGTAATAAGTTTTATGTAAGTGAGATTGGTTTTTAAATTCTAAACAAAGTTGCTTCGCCATATATTAATTGTACGAAGGGCTGGATAATTAGAAAGATAAAACGAAAATTGCATGACCACCACAGTTACACATTTAATAACTCACCCCACTCTCATATAGATATTCATTAATTATTGCTCTAAAGATTCGTTTGACATCATTTCCTTATCCTCCAACAATTTTATATTTCGCTTTCTAATAATAATTGTTAAGCGAGATAGATACATCATCTCAGTAGTCAGCACTACTGTATCCCTCCTCTCCTTGCTTTCTACGTCACGCATATTTAAAGCACCAATAGCAATGCAAAGTGACTTCGAATTGCATTATCTTGAAAGCGATGCATCCAAAACGGACATTAATTGTTATACCACACTCCACTGCTAGCACTCGTTGTCTAGTTGTGAGCATTTGGCATCAAAGTTCCCTGTTTGGCCTTTACTCTAATTACCAGAAGCTGAGAAGGTGCATGATTTCTTTTGATTCTGTGAGAATTGAAAAAAAAAAGGGATGGCAAAAAGGGTCTTGTACAAGGATTTGCTTCCTTTTGTGGCCATGGTGACCATGGAGTGCCTCAACGTTGCCTTGAATACTCTGTTCAAAGCAGCTACCTTGAGAGGGATGAGCTACCATGTCTTTGTTGTTTATGCTTATGCTGTTGCTGCTATTGTTCTCCTTCCTGCACCCTTTATCTCCCAAAGGTGCTTATGTAGTTCGCAAATAATTTCCTTATGAATGTCTCATTTGGGCTCATATTTTTCTTTTCTGTCCTTGTGCAGATCAAGGGTGCTTCCTTCACTCAGTTTCCCCGTACTACGCAAAATTGGTCTTCTTGGGCTAATAGGGTAAGTACATGATTTGATTATCAAAGTCTGATTTAATTAATTAACCCACAAATGTTGATTCTATATATCAGAATCTGAGTCTAGCTCATTTGGTTAAGCAAGTGAGTTTGTAATACATATCTTTGATTCATATGAATATTAAAAATATATATTAGGATCTGATTTAATTGGTCTCAACTCTCAATTGCAGGTGTGCATCCCAGATCGTGGGATACACAGGCATCAGTTTCAGTTCCCCCACTCTCTCGTCTGCAATAAGCAACTTGGTGCCCGCTTTTACCTTTTTGCTTGCCATCATTTTCAGGTTCCTTCCTTTCATAAATTATGCCCCATCTGACTGTGTTAGTTGTTGTTATTATGTTAAATAAAACATATATAAAAAAAATCATCCTTTTGAACGGAACCGATTAATAACGGTGTTTATATTTAACTATTTATAGGATGATCCAAATTAATTTATTTTACTTGGTTTAAAATTTAAAGGGGCTATTATGTTACTTTTCCTTTTATAGGCATTTTTTCAGTTTCATTTTGCATATAAAAAATAATTACTAGTTATAATTTTAGTTATCTCAAGAGCCAAATTCATGACAGTCTTTTTCTAGTTTATCCACTGGTATTTTCATAACTTTTCCCGAGAAACACGATCTTTCCTGTTTTTCCCTTTACATGGGGTTAGAGTTTTACTCTTCCTACCAGAATTAGTAGGCACTACAGAATTTTAACCTTGCATTTGTGGATAATTTTACATATACAAATGCATTGTTTTAATTTTATTTTCTACATTACTAAACTTATACTAGGAATTTTTCTTTCGGCTCCAAAATATTTCAGCTACAATTATGCCAACATCAAGGTTGTAAGAATTGAATCAATCAAATTGACAAATTGGCCTATAGGCAATATTGGTTCCATTTGCTCATCAACATCGTCTGTACATGACCTTAAAAGTGGAAGTGGTTCTAGACTACACATTAGTTTTGTGTTATTCTATTATGTAGTTTTATTTTCTCTTGATCTATTTTAGGATGGAAAAGGTGATTGTAAGAAATGCAAGTACTCAAGCCAAGGTGTTGGGTACCATAGTATCAATAACAGGAGCATTTGTGGTGACCCTATACAAAGGACCGCCAATCATCATTGTTCATACACCTTCTTTGTCACTTCATCAACCAATTAACACTCTGAATTTGGTAGATCGAAGTTGGGCCATTGGTGGCCTTCTACTGACAGCAGAGTATATACTGGTTCCATTATGGTACATTGTACAGGTACAAATTCTTTGGTTGATATGAAAAGTTTCAACAAGCTATGTCTCAAAACGTTTTTTAATTCCAAAGTTATCTTAATTCTACAGGTGCAAATCATGAAGGTGTACCCCAATGAACTAACTGTGATCTTCTTTTACAATTTATGTGTAAGCATCATGGCTGCAGTTGTAGGTATATTTACTGAGACAAATGCAAGCGCTTGGAAAATAGGACTAGATACATCATTGGCTTCCATAGTTTGCTCTGTAAGATGCACGCAAAAACTGTCAGATCTATGTTCTATAGTATATGCTAATTATTCTAGGGTAACCTAGTGATTTGATTTGATTTTTTTAGGGAATTTTTGGTTCATTCGTAAACAATGCAGTTCACACATGGGTACTACGTATAAAGGGGCCTGTCTATGTAGCAATGTTCAAGCCACTCTCAATTGCCATAGCTGTTGCCTTGGGAGTCATTTTCCTGGGTGATACTCTCCACCTTGGAAGGTATGGTTATGATTGTATTCAATTCTCAATATGCCTTTTCCTTTAAACTTGGCAAAGCACATGTTTTTGCACAAACCAATCAAATTGCCATTCTCATTTGGTTTTAAATTGCGGTTGCAATCATGATTAGTAAAATTATGGAAAATTGCAAGCAAATGTGACCGTCATTGTGATAGCAGATCCGGATACTTGAAAAACCTATGGAATGTGTGCTTGTATGATGAAGTGTATTTTGGATCAAAAGTTTGTAAAATTAACCCAAGTCTTTTATAAAATTCAGTTTCTAAACAAAAAATTTATTTACAAACATAATTTTGGAATAATTAAACATATTACCAAAATGAATTTATTCTTCAAAAGTAGTATGTTCAATACTCGAAAGTAATTTTTAAATTGAAAGCCAAACATGTCTGAAGCTTTCCTTTAGAAAAATAACATCATTTTCATGAGACTCACTCTGCTTCAAACATTTCTAATCACTGTCTGTACCCCATCCCCATAATCTTTAACTGAGAACATTGGAACTGCCAAAGCAGCTAAGTCTCTTTACAGAACTTCAACATTAATTTGAAAACCTAATTCTGTGATTTTCCATTGATACTACGTCTTTAAATACCTATATTTATAATATCCCTTAAATGATTTATCATCGTTTGCACTTTAAACAACTATGCTATCATCTTTACAGAATATATATGCAATTTGATGATTTAGTATGTTGCATTGATCATTTTGCAGTCTAGTTGGAGCCACAATAATATCGATTGGATTTTATACTGTAATGTGGGGAAAAGCAACAGAAGAGGTGGGCGAAGATGTCCCTAGCCAGCAATCACCAACCCCAGAGAATGTTCCTCTCTTGCAAAGCTATAAAACTGATACAGCTGAAAAGAAAATCCATGCAAGTGTATAAGAGACAAACAAAACTGATCATGAGTCTTAAGAGTATAGAAATTACACAAATTTGATCCTATTTGGATAAATTTATGTAAAAGAATTTCTAAGAGAAAAAATAAGAAAAAAAATCAAATGAATTTTTTATAAGTAAAAATTAACTTATGCAGTCATAGTTTCTTCAAAATAAGTTTGAATTTATGCATAAGTTAATTTTAATTTATTAAAAAATTTATTTTATATTTTTCTTTTTATTTTTTTTCTTAGAAGTGTTTCTTAAGTTTACTCAAACAAGTTCAAAACCAATTTGCAGTGAAAAGAATAGAAAAGAAAAAACGGACTTTTAGGATCAAAAGCTTGGTTTTGTCGTCCCCCAAGCTAACCCAGTAACGCCGATAGCAATTAGCAAAGTATTTGAAAGTACTCATGTGTACTCCAGAGGACAGCATATGTAAGATATAGTTCAAGTGTTCAACTAATCTACTTTCACCAAATAAGGAACATAAACGAACCTAGGGAGCAACCTATCTGCAAGTTGGTGTACGAACACGCACAAATGTGACTATATATGACAAGGAGCAACTTCCCTGTCTCTTGTAACAAGTCATCCACATTATGTTTATAAAAGTTGCGAAGATTCTGTAACATCCCGAAATTTTAAAGTATTTTTATTTGTTTTATGTGTATTGTATATTTAAAATGCAATGCTTAAAATTGATAATTTGCTTAGTGAATTGTAAAATGATATAAAAGAAATACGAGACCCGAGTAAAATTTCAAAGTGATGTATTGTTTTACTAATAATGTAAAAAATTGACTTGTGATGTTCCAAAATTCTACAAATTTGATTCATCAACCAAGAGAATTTATGTTGTTTGGTTGTTTAAATGAATTGTTTATCTTAATTTTTTAAATATTATAATGTCATTTTACGTAATATTTCACTCTAATGTTAAGATTGTTAAAGCTAGTGTTTAACTTAATTATGTGGATTTTACAATCCTTTAATTTATTTCCTTTAGAGCATAAAATAACAATTTTTTTTATTTTAACAAAATTTAAGCAATATAGTTTATATAAGTAATTATGCTTGTATAAGCAAATATCAAGCCATGTGCTTTAGTGATAAAATTTGTTAAGCAACATTGATTAACTTAAAACAACTATCATAAACAACCACGTTAGAGATGACCTAAGGAGTTAATGAGATTGGTATTTTAAAAGACTACGTTAACATATTTTCCTTTTGTAGGTGTTAAAAGACCATATAAGAATGTAATGATTTATAAATTCTTAAAAGATTTTTATAATCAGTATTTTATGGTTTGAGTTTTAATAAATTCATATTATAAGAATTTAAGAGTTTGAAGGGATTTACATATTTATAAAATTTGAAAGATTCTATGAATTTTTAGAAGAATTGAAAGTTATAATAGTCTATGAAAATGTAACAAATAAATTATAAGGTTTGAATACATATTCTTTTAATATTTTAATGGCTAATTAATTCTAACTTCATGTATTCCTAAATAGCATTTCTTCACATATCTAAAAGTATATTAACATTTTCTTGTTCTTACTCTTAGATTTAAATAATAAGTTCAAAATTATGATTTTCATTTACTAGTAATGTTGAAGATGAAGATTCATTGTCATTCAAACAAATCAATAAAGATAAAAATAAATTTAGAAAGATAGTTTACCTAATTGTAGATGTGGGATTTAGAACATCCTCAAATTTTAGAAAATAGAAAATTCAATAAATTAAAATAATTGATATTTTTATTTAATAATTTTCTAAGAAATAATATTTAACTAAAATAAAAATAAATAAAATATGAATAAAGAAATAAATATTTAAAGTGATTTAATGATGTTTTAACCACTTAAACTAGTAAGAAAAATAAAAGAGAAAAAAATAGGAAAAAATTTGAAAATAAAAAATAAAAAATAGGTGAAAAATGCTAGAGTTGATAAGAGTCAACTCATTAATGACATTTATGTAAATATCAGGTAATTAGGAAAAAAAATAGATTAAGCCTAAATTAGAGTTAATTAAGCTAATCCACCAGATTAGTGATTTCAAGACTCATTTGCACGAAAATTGGTCCATAAGCCTCCCTTAGGCTCGATTGCCCACTTAGAGGCTTGATTAGGACCTTAATCACTTAATTAGACTAATCTTGACCTAGTATGGATCCTATAAAAGGACCCACAAACGTAGTTGGACTCCCATTCTCTCCATTGCACTGTCAAGCTTATTTTTTCTTCTTGCAATAGATTTTTGGATTGCTTGGCAGCCATCATACTTTGTAACATCTTATTTTTGATATAATAAAATTATAAATTTAAATTGGGAAATTTTCCTCTTTTCCTTTTTCATATTTTAATTTAGCTAAAATAGGATTTAGAAAATTATTTCCTAAGAAAGACACATTATCTAGTGAATAATTTTTAGAGAAAGAGAGAGAGAGAGAAAGAAATTTTAGATAAATAAATTTCATTAAAAACAATTTGAGATAAAAATATAAATTAATTCCAAATAGAAAATAAATTCTTATGTTTTGAATAAAATAAAAATATAAGAAGGAAAGAATAAAAATGAAAAATTAGAATATAATTTTTAGGAGTTAAAAATAAAATTTAGGAATTAAATATGAATAAATAAATATTTTAAGATAAAATAAATAAATTTTATCAAATAAAATAAATATTGGGAAAATAAAATTTAACTTAGTGAGAGAAAAATATAAATAAGTTTTTAGGATTTATGAAAAAATTTAGAAATCAAAAATAGTATTATTAAAATTAAAATTAGAAATTAAAAGAAAAAGAGAAAAGAAAATAAAAAGAAGAAAAAGGAACAAAAATTGAATAAAGGGTGAACTGGGATTTGGTCCCAAGTCTTGAGGTACGAGAAAGAAGAAGCGAAACGTGCCAACTAAGCTACCCCATAAGGGTAGCATTAAAACAAATTAAAAATGATATGAGGCTTAAGGCACTAGCTTAAGGAAACAAAAATAAAATGCGAAAGGCAAAAAGGGTGTGGGGCGGGTTCGAAGAGAGGAACATTGAGGTTGAAGAGTGTAAAGGGACGTAGGGATTTCTATTTGACAGATAGGCTCATCGCTATTATTTCTTACGAATTAAATCTACTTAACTATTCCTAAAAATCGTAGAACCACCATTGAAGCAGCTCCTTGATCCTCTTCCTCGAGATGTGAATCCACCATCACCTTTTCTCCATTTGAAACTCCTGCGCTATACCCTGCAAATGCTGTTGCTTTTGTCTACCACTTGCGAATAAAATAAGTAAGGTTGGGCTGCAGAAAATGCTATATAAGCGTGCGAAGAATGAAGTTTTAAAGAACAAAACTGAAAACTTTCCCTCCAAAATTCTTTTCAATTCTTCACTATCCTTACTTCGTTCCAAACCAAAAAGCTTCGAAATCGTCCAAACTACGATCATGTGGAAGAAATTTGGAAGAAAGCTAAAGGAATGGAAAATTTGCATCGTCGTTGGAGCATCATCGGAGTCTCGCCGAAAAACTTCATTTAAGGTAAGAGGAGTCATTTTTCTCTTGAATTTTGTTACTAGAAATGTTATGGGTAATGTGAATTCGGTTTTTGGAAAGTTTAATACCTTGAAACTTAGTAATTCCTCAAAAACAATTTTGAGTTTTTCAAATTCAACTTTTGAGAAATTAAAGCTTGTCATTCTCTATGTTGTCCATGTTTGGTCAAATTTTACGTAAGGTATACGTGAGTAAGGTTATTCGAATCATTTTGGGTGAGAAATTCATCAAAATTTATTAAGAAAATAAAAGGTTAGAATTAAGGAAGAAGCTCTAGTTTGTTCTTGTTTTTGAATGAAGTCAGTTCGAACTTAGATGAATATAAGTTAACAAAAATCAAATTTTCTATTGTGAATTATTCAGAACCAGATAATAACCATACAATTAGGCAAAAAGAGAGGATTTGAGAATTTCAAATTTTGATCCATAAATCAGGGCTCTGTTAAATGAAGAAGAAGAAGAAGAAGAAGAAGAAGAAGAAGAAGAAATTGGAAAAATCACCAATTTGCCCTTAAAAGTGAAAATTACCAAAATACCCCTAGCCCTATATTTTTGAAATATATGTTATTCTTCCTACCCAAAATTCTTGAAAATAGTCCAGTGGATACCTCTGGCCAATACTAAAACTTTAAAGGTATATTTTTTAAAAAATTTCAAGTAAAAATTAAACTTTATTTTCAAAAATTACCAAAATACCCCTAAGTATGAAAATTTACAATTTTGAATTGTTTTATTCAATAAATTAAGTAAAATATGGTTAGAACCATTTTATATATAAACCTAGAATATTTTTCTCATTTTTATAATTAAAAATCTTTAAAATTAAATTTTTATCCCAAAATTACCAAAATGCCCTTATGTTATTAAATAAAAATTTGTCACTATTTTATCATTATAAAAATTAGGAAAAATAGTCAAAGAACTCTCTAGTGATAGTAGAAGCCTTATAATAATTTATGAGTAGAAATGTGAAAGGAAAATCCTTAAAAGAACAACTTTTTATAAAATGACCAAAATACCCCTCTCAAGAGAAATTAATGAATACCCTCTTTTTTCAGTGAAATTTTCCAAACTAAGACAAATAGAGATTTTAAACCCTCTATATTTATTTATCTCACATAAATATACAAATAGAAACAATTTTGAAAGAAAAATGTAAAATAACTATTTTGGCCCTTATTTTGCTATTTGAATACAATGTATATTATTGATTAGTGTGACCATTGAACATGCTTTTAATTGCATTGAATTAATGATGTGAATATGATTACATACCTCTACTATTAATGGGAGGTAAGTATTCATGATAACTGTCTACAAGAGACAGTAGATTTCTAAAGTAACCCTAGGGTAGAAGATGAATTGAGCAATGCTCAAACAATTATGACAAATATAGAAGGATTGTAACATAGTGATCAAAAGAGGGATACTATCCAAAAATATCTAAACATGTTATTAGTACCAAAATAGAATTAATAGTAGAATTGACAAATGAAATAAGGATGGTAGATTAAATTAAAAACCCTAACGAGTGAGAAATAAGAATGGAGAATGCAAAGGTTGACATTAGAAGGTACTTGAGGAATGTACGTAGGCTCTGGTGAGACCTTGAGGGTAGATAAGGTGTCAAGTTATGAATTTCTCAAAGTGAAGAGGGTGTCATAAAACCTGCTTGGTGTCCTCGATAAAGCGGAGCATTACCAAGATTCAGTTGAGAGTATATTGGACTGAGTATCAGGCAGGATATATACTCCTAATTATCAACCTAAGATTGCAAATTTGGATCATTATTGACACGTTCACGTAATCCCTCCAAGAGTTAATAGTGTTGAAGACTACGAAGGGCCTTAAAACAAGTAAAATTCCTAATTAGGCATGTACGGTGAGATAAGAGTCTACGTTAACTAGAAACCCTCTATATTCATATATGTGTTTACGTAAGGGTAGATGACTTACTCTTACAACCCCCACATTTTTTAGACACAAATGTTAGATGAATTTCATCCACTGTTTCACCTGACCATAATACCTTTAGAAGAAAGATGGACATATGACAAAGTTTAGGCAGATGATACGTTCATAAGGGACGTCCAATTTGCCTTTAAGCTTACCAATATCGTAGTACCATGGCAATTTCATCACGTAGATTTATCAGTGGTTTTATCCCAAACTCCACCTCCTAGATTCACTAGTATTCTTGCAACACGACATCGACCTCGGACTCCTCAACCCCCACAATCTTGCATGGGATCAGTCCAAGCCAACAATCTAGGCCGGAGGGAAGATTCTTCCGAAGAAGAAGATCCTTCTGAAGAATATGATTGGCAAAATTAGATATGGAAAGTTATCATAGATGTTATCTTGTTTTGGTTACTAAGTACACTATAAGAATGTAATAATAGTTTTACTTATGACTTTATCTACCTTGTATAATTAAGTTGAGAATACTTTGAATAAAGCTATGTGGAATGTTATTAATTGTCAAATTGTAATTCTCCTTGATGAGTTTAGATTTTTAAAGTTCACCTACGCTAAAGTTACCATGATATAATTTTCTTAAAATTAAAAGTAAATAAAAAGGGACTTTACAATTAGTTAGTATTAGAGTAGTTCGATCCCTTAAAGCCTGAGGAACCAAATAAGATTACGTAGAAACCACTATGTTTACACTGCTTGGGTAGTAGTCTTAAAAGTTTGATGACGCATTGATCAATAAAATCACGCAGATAACTTGATTGAATTTAACAATGTGCGCATTAGGCAACATTGTCAAGCTTGTGTGTTAGTATAATTGACGAGTTATTAGAAGCCAATTACTAATATTGAGATGCTCTGTTGCATTGACAAGACATTATGGCAGGAAGACCCTTAAACAACAACACTTAACAAGTATTGGACCGCATAACACAAGTCTTGGAACAAATAACCCAAGAAAGAAGTGAAGAGCCAGCGAAATTTTATGTTTACTGGAGAAGCAGAAAATTGGTGGAGGATAGTAAAACATACTCTCTATCAAATAGGCCATTTAATACCTTAGGCATTCTTCAAGCAAAAAAATTCTAGACAAGTACTTCCCCGCCAACTATAGACAAAAGAAGGCAAGGGAATTTTTGGAATTAAAGCAAGGGAATATGTCAATAGGAGAATATGCGCCCAAATTTGATGAACTATTAAAATGTTGACCTTATTTTAGAACGGAAGACGGGTAGGCAATCTACTCGCAATTTGAGAATGGTCCAAGAACTGATATAAAACAAGTAATAGGCTTCCTACTAATTATTGATTTTCCAAATTTAGTCAATCAATGTAGATTCTATGAGGAAGACACAACACCCGAAGGATACAATGAACGATAAGAAGACCATAAAGACATTTCAAGAAGACTCTAAGCCATTCAAGGAAACCATGGAGGTGGGTCAGGTAGGCCCAATCAGTTAGTAGCAAACTCCAAACTAACCATTACCTACCCTACAATCGACACACAGATAAAAATGTTTTAAATGTGGCAGACCACATTATTTAAGAGATTGTCCTCAAAAAAACATTACTTGCCACAATTGTGGAAAAATTGGGCACCTGGCTAAGGACTATTGGTCTCCAAATAAGGAGGCATCAAGTGTAAGGAAGCCGACACAAAGCCAGGAGAAACCAAAGCCAACTGGAAAAGTTTTCACCATGAGTGGATCAGAAGTAGCTACATCCAATGATCTAATTCATAGTAAGTGTATCATATACGACAAAATCGTATATGTGCTTTATGATTCAGGTGCTACTCATTCTTTTATATCTTATGAATGTGGCAAATATTTAGCTTTTCCTTTAACACCTTTATCGTATGAATTAATTGTAAATACCCCTACCAACTAGCCTGTAACTACTAGCCTAACTTGTATAAAGTGTCCAATAGTATTAGAATGACAAAGCTTTTAAATAGACCTAATATGCTTACCCTTGTCCAACCTAGATTTAGTGTTAGGAATGGATTGGTTATCTTCTAACCATATCATCTTGGATTTTCATCATAAAACACTAAATTTTGGTACCCTAGATTCTAAATCCCCAAATCCGAAGACTGAAGAAAGAAAGAAGGAAAACCTTCAATTCTTTATGGCATTGATCTCCACAAAAGCAAAAATGGAATTGGATGTCAAAACCTTTCGGTTGTCCAAGAATTCCTAGAAGTCTTTCCAAAAGATGTGTCAAAATTACTCCTAGAACGAGAAGTAGAATTTTCCATCGACATTATTCTTGGATCAAATCCAATCTCCATCGTGCCATATTGAATGTCGCCAAAGAACTGACAAAAGTCAAAAGTCAACTAGAAGAGTTATTGGACAAGAAGTTCATCAGACCTAGTGTGTCACCTTGGGAAACACCAGTATTGTTGGTGAAAAAGAAGGATGGGAGCATGTGACTATGATTGATTACTGCCAGCTAAATAAGGTGACTATTAAGAACAAATATCCACTCCTTAGGATTGATGACCTTAGAGACCAACTGAGGGGAGCACAAGTCTTCTCCAAAATAGACTTCCAATCAAGATATCACTAGATTCGGGTGAAGAAGGAAGACATTCCTAAAATTGCTTTTCGCACACGCTACAGACATTATGAATACTTAGTCAGGCCCTTTAGATTGATGAATGCTCTTATAGTATTCATGAACTACAAGAATAAGATCTTTCATGGTACTTAGATTTGTGGTGATCTTCATCGATGATATTCTGATATATTGGAAGAGCCACGATGAACATGCGAAACATCTAAGAATCGTGTTGCAGATCCTAAAGGAATACCAATTATATGCAAAAGTCTCAAAGTGTGAGTTTTGGTTAGAGGTAGTTAGTTTCTTAGGACATGTGGTGTCTAAGGAAGGAATTGTAGTAGATCTCGCCAAAGTATAAGTAGTAATGCAATGGAGCCCTCCAACAACTGTCACAAAAGTCAGAAGTTTCCTAGGCCTAGCAGGCTACTATAAAAAGTTTATAGAAGGATTCTCTAAACTCACCTTACCCTTAACCAGGTTGACAAGAAAAGGTCAGGCTTTCTATTGGGATCAAACTTGCGATGATAGTTTCCAAGAACTAAAAACAAGGTTAACCACCTCACCAATCTTAACCTTGCCTGATCCAAAAAAGAAATTCGATGTGTATTGCGCTGCCTCACAACAAGGCTTGGGTTGCGTACTAATTCAAGAAGGAAGAGTACTGGTGTATGTCTCAAGACAACTATGCCCGCATGAAGGAAACTACCCAACCTATGACTTGGAGTTAGCTGCAATCATTTTCGCACTCAAGATTTGGAGACACTACCTCTATAGGGCTAGATTTGAAGTCTTCAGCGATCATAAGAGCCTACGATACTTATTTGATCAACAGGAGCTAAACATGAGACAAAGACGTTGGATGAAATTCCTAAAAGATTATGATTTTGAATTAACCCTACCATCCAGACAAAGCAAATGTAGTGGCTGATGCACTCAACAAAAAGTCACTATATTTGTTCGCAATGATGGCTGAAGAACTGAAACTAATAGAAGAATTTAGAAATCTTTACTTGACAATAGAAGCTCTTCCTAGAAGTTTATATATAGGAACCCTAACCATCATTAGTGAATTTCTAGAACAAGTCAAGGAAGGACAACAAGAAGATCAAATCTTGCAAGAAAGATTGGAGGTGACAGATAAAAATCAGGAAAAGAATTTTCAATTAGGCGCAGATGGCATAATCTAGGTCAATGAGAGAATTTGCATACTTGTCAATGAGGAAATGAAAAGAATGATCTTAGAAGAAGCTCACAAAAGTCAACTTAGTTTCCATCCAGGTACAACAAAAGTGTATTAAGATCTGAAGAAAAGTTTTTGGTGGCAAGGGATGAAAAGAGATGTGACAAGGTTCGTTGCTGCTTTTCTAACTTGTTAGAAAGATAAAATAGAGCATCAAAAACCTTCAAGACATCTTCAACCACACAAAATCCTTGAATGGAAATGAGACAATATTTCCATGGATTTTGTGACGGGATTACCATGAACCTCCACTGGACAGGATGCCACATGGGTAATTGTAGGCAGCCTTACTAAAATCGCACATTTCTTACCCATAAGTATCTGATACTCTCTTGAGAAATTGACCCAATTATATCTTTATGAGATTGTTAGATTACATGGAGTCCCCTCAAGTATAGTATTAGACAGAGACTCCCGATTCACTTCAAGGTTTTGGGGAATTCTACAAGAAGCCTTGAGGACAAAATTGAAACTCAGTTCTACCTATCACCCTCAAATTGACAAATATACAGAAAGAACGATTCAATCACTTAAAGACCTACTGAGCGCTTGTGTGATTGAACAAAGAGGTAGTTGGAATAAATTTCTACCATTGGTAGAATTCACATGAAATAATAGTATCACGCGATCATAGGGATGACACCTTATGAAGCATTGTATAGAAGAAAATACATAACTCCTTTGTGTTGGTTCGAGACAAGAGACTCATTATTACTAGGACCTAAGATATTAGAACAAACTACAAAAAAGGTGAAACTTATCCAAGACAGACTAAAAGCTACTCAGGATTGACAAAAGAGTTATTGTGACAAGAGAAGAAAGCCTCCAAAATTTCAAGAAGGAGAACACATTTTCCTAAAATTGACACCTACGACCGATGTAGGAAGGCCCTTAAAATCTAGAAAGCTGACACCTAAGTTCATAGGACCTTACCAAATCTTTAAACAGATTGGCTCAATAGCTTACCAAATAGCCATTCCCCGTTGTTTGGCTAACTTGCATAATGTTTTCCATATATCACAACTTAGGAAATATATTCTTGATCCTAATCACGTAGTAGAATCTGATCATGTGTCGATTAGAGAAAATCTAACATACAATGTTCCACCTGTCAAGATCACCGAACGAAGAGTAAAACAATTTAGGGATAGGAGCATCAACTTGGCCAAAGTAATCTGGAACCTGACAAATGAAGGAGATGCAACATGGGAATTAGAAAAGTAGAATTTGTAACATCCTACTTTTGATATAATTATAAATTTAAATTTTGAGATTTACCTCTTTTTCTCTTCATAATTTAATTTAGTTATAAATATGATTTTGAAATCTATTTTCTTTGAAAGAGATCTCATCTACTAAATAATGTTTAGAGAAAAAGAGAAAGAGAAAGAGAGAGAGAGAAATAGAAATAGAAATTTTAGTTGGATAAAAAATAATTTGAGATAAAAGTATAAATTAATTTCAAATAGAAAATAGATTCTTATGTTTTGAATAAAGTAAAAATATAAGAAGGAAAGAATAAAAATGAGAAAATCATAATATAAATTTTAAGGAATTAAAAATAAATTTTAGGAATTAAATATGATTAAATAAATATTTTTAGATAAAATAAATAAAATTTATCAAATAAAATAAATAATTGGGAAAAGAAAATTTAAATTAGTATAAGAAAAATATAATTAAGTTTTTAGGATTTTTGAAAGAATTTAGAAATTAAAACTAGAATTATTAAAATTAAAAGAAAAACAAAAGAAAAGAGAAAATAAGAAAAAGAAAATAAAAGAAGAGAAAAGGAAGAAAGAAGGGGGAAGGGATGGACCAGAAATTTGATCTCAGGTCTTGAGGGGAGAGAGAGAGAGAAGCGGAATGCGCCAACTAAGCTACCCAACGAGGGTAGCAGTAAAACGAATGATAAAAAATAAAAGGGAAGGCGCTGGTGAGTAAAAGAAATAAAATGCGAAAACAAGAAAAAGGGGTGGGGTGGATTCGAAGGTATGAACATTGGGGTCCAAGGTTAAGTGGATTGTAGGGATTTTCGTTTGACTGCTAGACCTACCGTTGTTATTTTTACAAATTAAAATCTACTTAAGCTATCTTTAAAAACGTAAACCGCCATTGAAGCACCTCGTCACCTCCTTCAACCTCGAGGTTGTTCTTTGCAACTTCGTCCTCACTGCTAGGATACACACTGCCATACCCTGTGACCTCCCTAGCTAGCTACCTAGGACCTAAGGTTACTTTGACTCAAAGAAAGGAGGTAGAAATCTCCTATAAATAGAGAATCAAATTGCAAAATGAAGGAATCAAAAAACACCTTCGTTAATCAAATTATCCTTGAACCTTCCATCCCTTCACTTTAATTCAACACAAACAACTTCAAAACTGTTCATATAAGGATTCTATTGAAGAAATTTAAAGAATAGTCCAAAGAATTGCAAGTTAGCAGCATCGCCAGAAAACTCAACTCCAAGTAGGAGGAGTCATTTTTCTTTCAAATTTTGTTACTAGAAACGTTATGGATAATGTGAATTTGGTTTATGGAAAGTTTAACACCTTGAAACTCAATAATTCTTCAAAAACTATTCTAAGTTTTTGAATTTCTATTTTTGAAAAATATGAGCCAACATTCTTTGTTCTACCCATGTTTGATCAAATTCTAGGTAGAATATACATGAGTAAGGTTAATTGAACCATTATGGGTAAGAAATTCATCAAAATTGGTAAAGAAAATCAAAGATTAGAGTTAAGGACGAAGTCAGTTCGAACATAGACGAATATAAGTTAATATAAATCAAATTTTCTATTGCAAATTATTCAAAACCAGCTAATAGCCATATAATCAAGCAAAAAAGTGAGGTATTACAAATTTTCAAATTGATTTTGAGCCAGAAATCAAAGCTCTATGAAAAGAAGAAGAAGAAGAAATTGGTAAAATGACCAAATTACCCTTAGGAGAAGAAAATTACCAAAATACCCCTAGTCAGAAATTTTGAAATTTCTCTGTTATTTTAACCATCCAAGTTTTGAAACAAGAATCGAAGGTAGCTTTATTTTTGTATAAAGATATTATAGCAAATTTTCCAAAATTTTAAATTAAATTAACTTGTATTTTTTAAAATTACCAAAATACCCTAGTGAGAAAATTTGAGTAATGGTTTTCAGTCAGAGATGGAAGATGAATTTCAACCACTATTCCACTTGACCATAGTACCCTTAAAAAGGAGATAGACCTATGACAGAGTCCAGGAAGATGATACATTTGTGGGAAACGTTTGGTTTGCCTTCAGACCTGCTAATTTGTATCATCTCCTTGGTATTTTGGTAATTTTAGAAAAATTCAACTTAATTTGATTTAAAATTTTGGAAAATTTTCTATAATATCTTTACACAAAAATAGAGCTACCTTCTGTTCTTGTTTCAAAACTTGGATGGATAAAATAACAGAGAAATTTCAAAATTTCTAACTAGGGGTATTTTGGTAATTTTTTTCTCCTAAGGGCAATTTAATCATTTTACCTATTTCTTCTTCTTCTTCTTCTTCTTCTTCTTCTTCTTTTCACAAAGCTTTGATTTTTGGCTGGAAATCAATTTGAAAATTTATAATACCTCATTTTATGCTTGATAATATGGCTATTAGTTGGTTTTAAATAATTTGCAATAGAAAATTTGATTTATATTAACTTATATTCTTCTATGCTCGAATTGACTTTGTTCAAAAACAAAAGTGATCTAGAGCTTCGTTCTTAACTCTTATTTTTTATTCTCTTTACAAATTTTGATGAATTTCTTATCCATAATGATTTGATTAACCTTACTCATGTATATCTTACCTCAAATTTGACTAAACATGAGCAAAATAGAGAATAACAACTTGAATTTCTCAAAAATCAAAATTGAAAAACTTAGAATCATTTTTGAAGAATTACTGAGTCTCGGGGTGTTAAACTTTCCAGAAACCAAATTCACATTATCCATAATGTTTCTAGTAATAAAATTTGAAAGAAAAATGACTCCTCCTACCTGAGTTGAATTTTTTCGGCAAGTTTGTAACTTACTTTGGCGAAGCTCTGGCATCCCTACAAAATCACAATTTCGTGGTCAATCCTTCAATTTTTTTTAACAAAATTGAAGCACGAACGATTCCTAAACTTTCTAGATTGATATGGAGCCACAAGAATAAGGGATTGATGAGAATTTTAAAAATGAAGTTCATGGTTTTCTCCTTCGATGTCGAATTCGATTGAGTATTTATAGACGTTCGTAGCTCCTTTGCTTCGAGTTTAAGCATTTGTAGGTTATGGGCAAGTTGTGTGGTGACATAGGCACAAGACAACATCGCAGGAGGAAGGTGCTCGAGGTTAAAGCTATAACATCCCAAATTTTACAATATATTTATATAATGATATTTCTAGAATTTATGTCTTGCCTACTCTTGATTTAATTTATTTAGGAATCTAATTCTTAAAAAGAAAAGTTTTAATTAGTTAATATTTTTTAGGAAAGAAAGAAAATAGAATTTTAGTTAGTAAGAATTTGAAATTTCTAAAAATAACAAAAAGAATTGAAATATAAAGAAATTTAATCCATACAAGAACAAAACAAAGAGAAGAGAAGAGAAAAATTAGAATTAGAATCAAAATAAAAATTTTCAGAAGTTTAAAATAAATTTTCAGGAATTAAATAAACATTTTTTTAGATAAAATAAATAAATTTTTGTTAAAAAAAAATTTATGTGAAAAGAAGATTAAATCAATATAATCAAATATAATTAAATTTTTAGGATTTTTGAAAGAATTTAAAAATATAAAATAGAAATTACGAAAATTTAAAACAAAAATTAAAAATAAAATAAGAAAATAAATAAAAGAGAATAAAAAAAGATGGAAAATGAAAAAGGGAAGGGAGGGTCAACAGATTCGAACCCGTGACCCTGAGGAGAAGAGAAGAAACGCAACGTTTCTGCCAGCTGAGCTACCCACGTGGGGTAGCATATAAAGGAAATGAAAAGTACAAATAATAAAAGCGGTGAGTCAAATAAGAAAATTAAAACGCCAAGAGAAAAAAAAAGCTTGGGGTAGGATTTAAAGGCGTGACCTTAGGGACGGAGAGAGAATGGGAGTGTAGGGTTTGCCATTTGACTGTTAGGCCCATCGCTGTTATTTTTACAAGTTAAAATCTATTGATCCCTTCCTAAAAATCACTTGCCGCCATTGAAGCAGTTTCATCATTTTCAACCTCGAGTCATCTTTTTCTTTTTCTAACAGATGCTGCCTACTACGCCCCATGCCCTGCTAGCTACCTAGCCTATTTTATTTTATTTTATTGGAACATTGTAAATTTAATTTCTTATGTGGAAATTAATTTATATTTCCATATTTTTAAGTTTATTTTAATTTTAAATTTTAACTAACTAAACTCTTTTAAATTTTTCTTTTCTCTTTCTCAGTTCTCTTTTTCTTGTTCTCCAAACAATATTCACTAGATGATATCTTTTTCTTAGGAATTAAATTCCTAAAATCCTATTTTAAGTAAATTAAATTATGAGAAGATAAAGATGAATAAATCTAAAACTTTAAATTTATAATTATATCAAAAGTAGGATGTTACACCTTACATCCCCATGTTTTCTCAAATACCAATGTTGAGATTCTACAAAGCTATCTTTCATGTGTTAGTGCAACCCATCGAGGGGCAGTGGGTCCACGACCCACTATAGGAGGAGGATCCATGTAAGGGGTCTGCATAGAGGGAGGAGATTATGTGTAGCTCACAGGTAGATATATACATGTGTGTATATGATAGGATTTACTATTACTACTTTGACTAGGATATTGGGTATGGGTAAACTAGGTCATTCTTTTATATATGAGCATCATAAGTCCTTTTTTTAAAACACTTTATTCTTTTTGCAATCCTAGTATGTATATTGGCACTCCATTATTATTATTACTTTTGATGACTACGACATTAATGAAATGCATTGATGTTGGTAAGAATTTATCTAATAGATCTCTTATGTGTGTAATTTATTATCCTATGCATTAAGTTTTACATATAAATAATAAATTCTGCTAAAATTTGTATTTCCTTATACACACTTAGAAAATAAGAATTTGCGCAACTTTTATTTGGTTAGCTAAAGTTTTATGAAGATTCACGTGAATAATTTCTTAAAAGTTGAATTCTTTTGAAAACTATTTCTTCCAATGACATTTATTTTTATAGTTTAAACGAACCTTGTAAAACTTGTCAAAAAAATAGAATAAAAATATATGCTGAGGAATGTCACTTTATCAAAGTGTATGAAACATGTTTGAATGAAACAAAATAAACTCAATAAAGGATAGTTAAAGATAAAGAGGGAAGCTAGTTTGAGACATCACATTTAATTGGTATCAGAGTTTTCTTTTTAATTGAAAATATAGTTGAATTTGAGGTGTCACAGGATTGAAAGAACAAGATGATCAAGTACTACATAATCTTCAACAAAGAGAAAAGAAACTGTATTATAGAAAAAATAAAAGTCTGGCTTTCTATAGAAATAAAAAGAATGAGAGTTTAGGAAAGTCTCATAGTTTCAATAGGATTGTTAAATAAGTGTGGTATTTATACATCCTATTACAAAGTAATGTAAAAGTCATCGAGATACATACTAAAATATAGTCTAGGGAAATTTTTGTGTTTTTTTGTTGATCATGGTATTGGTACAAAGTTTCCATTGTCAAAAGTAATGGTGAATTTTCATTGGGCGTGTTGAGTGCTTATAAGGTAGGTATTCCCCTCCCAACATAGTTTTTCCGTACTAAAGATTAGGATTCAAATCTTGAATCACTTGGTTAAGAGACACAAGTCACTACACTTGTATCAACCAATACCAAAAGATTTTTTATGAGTTGTAAAAAAAATTGAATATCACTAGGCTTTGTTGCTTTTCTTAAAATATCTTGATATCACAAGATTTTTTTTAGAAAAATCTTTTAAAATTTTAATACATCCATGAATTTCTTAGTTTCATCACCTAAATTAGCAATTTATAATAAATTAGTTATATATTGTAAAAAAAGTTTTGCCATATAGACAAATGTCACATTACATTACTATATTCATTCTTTTTAATATCTAAATTCCATTGATTTTTTATTTAATTATAATAAGTAAGGTGATTATAACAAGTATATATTATGATAAATTAATCAATTAAATTATTAAATCTTAAATGAATTTTTATTTTTATAATATAGTAACCAATATAATAAATTAAATATTTTAACTCAATTACACTTTTTGACCTTAACTTTTTATTTTTTGGATGAATTTTACTCCCAATAATTTATTCTAGTGCATTTTGCTCTCCTCTTCTAATATACATTAACACATTAATGTTGTCTATAAAAAGATCTAATTAAAAAGAATAATTTTCTAAATTAGTAAACTAAAAGAAACAAATTCAAATTTGGGAATTAAAAAAATAGAATTATTAAATTAAAAATTAAATAATAATAAATCCTACTTTTTATATTATATAGATTTTTAGGAATTTTTCAGTCAATTTTTTTTACAAGGATAGTCAGTGAGTTTATATCATTTTAGTAGGTCATTAACTAAGCGACCAACCCATTTTGTTTAGTTAGTCATCAATTATTATTTTCATTGTTTTATTTATAGAGACTAATAATCGCTAAAAACTGACAAACTAACATTTCATTAGTGCCTTTTTATCAATATGTAAATCTTATTCATATCAACTTAATATTTGTTGAAGGTGCCTCACATCCATCCAGTGCACAAATTAGAGAGTACCCACACTACGATTTGTTATCCAAGCACTAATACGCGATTCTCAAAGGGAAACAACGAATTGAGTGACTATTTGTGACATTACCAAAATATTGGAAGAGCGAAAGGAATTAAGAGTGCTCCTTAAAGATTTTGATGTTTTGTATTATACAGGGATACAACAAAGAACGTTTTGATTGTTTCTACATTTTTTCATTTGAAGTGCAATGTCTTTGGAAATTATGCTTCAGACCTCCTCCCATCAGTGCCTACGCGATTCTCTTGCTTAGGCTTCCACCTTCCCCTCTTTGTAATGGAGAAGTGATATTTTATATGATCCTTGTGTAGGTTCGGAAATATATCAGTAGTCTTTGTGCAAGGCACTTGCGAAGCATTTTGGTGCCTAATGTATGTTTTCTTAGGCATTCTTTTTTTGTTATGGTTATAAAGGTTTTGCAGAATTGCCTTACTAGTCTAAAGTATTTCCCAGGGTCTTAGCTGGGATCATTTGGTTGCTTATGTTGAGATGGTATCTTGCTAAATCAAGATTAATATACACTCAATATTTTTTAATTGTGCAATTGATTTTTCTGGGAGCACTATAAAAGGAAGTTGATTTTGCTAAAGGAAGTTCCAGACTTGAAAGACTAACTATGTTTGCTAAGAGAAGTTCCCTGACTGCCACTTTACAACATAAGAAACCAGATTTTAGTGTTGATGCTGATATCATTGATGGATCTACATTAAGTTCTCACGCTATGTTGAAGCAAGAGGTTTCTGTTGCATCGTCAAAAGGCATTACTCTTAAAGAGTACTGATATGCTAATTTACCTTCCCATTGTCTTATTTTATTATGAATGCTAGGTGACAATTTTTAAGGCTTTAATGACATGATGCTTCGTAATTTGTTGGTAATAATTAGAAAAACAGAATCTGAGAGAAATATTTAAGATAGAGTTTTATTGCATTTCACTCTGTCAAAAGACTTCGATACTAAGAGATAGTATTTATACTGTGAATCTTAATTAATTGGCTTGCTAAGCAAGCTATACAACTGACCCCTAACTAACTAGCTTGCAACGTAGACTTTACAAAACAGTATCTATTACTGACTATACTTATACAGCCCCTTTACCCACAAGCTCAAGGGGTTTGGAGACCAAGGGACGACCAACAACATTGAGTTTGACCTGAAGAAAAAGAAATCTTAGTTGAAAGAGGTTTGATTGGTAAGAGAATAAGCTCATTAATCACAACCAGGAATATGAAGAACTTGAAGTTGCTTGGCAAGAACCTTTTCTTCGACAAAAATGAGGTCTATTTCAATGTGTTTTGTTCTAGCATGAAGCACCAAATCATGAGCCAGAGAGACCGCACTCTAATTATCATAGAAGATAACTAGAGTGTGAACCCACAATAAATCAGCAGTGATGTGAGCAAGGTTGTGATACTCAGCCTCAGTGCTAGAGCACGCAACCATAGTTTGTTTCCTTGACCACCAGGAGATTAGATTAGGACCAAGGAACACAGTAGCACCTGAAGTAGAACGACAATCATCTTGATCTAGTGCCCAGTCAGCATCACAAAAGGCACGTAGAGTAAGGGGGTTGATGCAAAGAAGCTAAAGCAAACATTAATGCATGATGAGTGGTACCCTTTAAATACCGAAGGATACGCTTAACAACAACCTAGTGAGATTCCAGAGGAGCTGCCAAGTACTGACAGACTTTATTAAAAACAAAACTTAGCTCAGGACGAGTGGTAGTAATATACTGTAGCGCACTAACGACAGAACGATACATTGTGGGATCAAAAAAAGAAGCAGATCCAGTCTTAGACAATTTACAGCTTGAGACCATTGGAGTAGCAATGGGTTTGACATCTAGCATATTTGTTCAAGGTAACAACTCACAAATGTACTTAGTTTGGGTCAACAAAAGAGAACTATCAGATCACCTTCTACTTAAATACCATGGAAGTGATCTAAATTGTCCAATTGTTTAAGGCTAAACATAGAGTTCAACTAATGAATGAGTGAATTTAGTGAATTTACTAGCTATGAAGAGCCTTCAGTGATGATTGTGTCATCAGCATAAACTAGAAGATATGCAACCACATGTTGTTGACGATAAATGAAAAAAGAAGGATCACACTTACTATTAGCAAAACCAAATTGAACCAGTGTAAGTCGCAACCTATCAAACAACTATCGAGGAACTTGTTTAAGTCCATAGAGGCACTTATGAAGTCTATAGACTAAAGAACGATCACTTGATTCAAACCCAGGGAGTTGCTGCATATACACTTTTTCATCAAGAAAGCCATTGAGAAATGCATTATTAATATCAAGTTGTTGAAAAGTCTAGTTCTTTGATAGAGCAAGAGCAAGAATAACACGAATAGTTGTTGGTTTAATCACTGGTGAAAATGTCTCAGTGAAGTCAAGACCATGCCTTGTATTTATTTACAGTGCCATCAAGATTTCCTTTAACTTGAAATACCCATTTACAACCCATGGGTTGACGATGGGATGGTAAAGGAACCAATGATCAGTTATTATTGCGTTGTAATGCTTCAAATTCAGTTTGCATAGCAGCAAACCAATTAGGATAAGATATAAAGCCTATTTAATAGTGCGTGGTTCGGTATGAATCAGGAATATACTCGAATGCAGACGAGGTAGAACAATTCCAGATTTAGAGTGAGCTTGCATAGGATGAGTATTAAGTGGTACAGATGATGCGGGTAAAGGATTATATGATTCTGGTGTAATTGTAGATGTAGACACAGGTTGAGAATCAATAGAAATAGAAGGACTGAAGATTGTGTTAGAAGGAGAAGAACTGGGAACAATCTTCTATGGAGAGGGTATAATGAGAGGTATTTGTGATGAAAATGAATCACTACTACTAGTAGTGGTGACTGAGTAGTGGTTGAAAATAAGTCTGTATAAGGAAACCGTGATTCATTTAATATAACAACTGTTGAAATAAAAGTGTGTCTAATAGAAGATAAACAACAATAACCTTTGTGGGAAGGGGAACACCCAAGAAACACACATTTATGAGATGGAAATTATAGTTTATGAGAATTATAAGGATGGAGCAAGGGAAAGCAAGCACAACCAAAAACACGTACGAAGTGAAAATTAGGTGCTTGTTTGAAAAATTTATTTTGACGATTATGAAAATTGGGAGAAGTAGTACGTAGTTTGTTGATGAGATACACAATTGTGGAAAAAGCATAATCCTAATATTGAAGAGGCGGTGAAGCATGGCTTAAAAGTGTAAGTTGTAACGCCCATTTTATTATTCATTATTATTATTAATATCATTATTATTATTTTTTATAATTGATTATAATCAAAGATAACGCACGAGTATTTACTTATAGCGTAACGACTCCAGGGAGTTACAATTTACTTAAATGATAACTATTTCTACACAACACTTTCATAACAAGTTCTCATTTCATAAAGTAGAAGTCATACATGATTCAAGGAGGTAA
>JAMLFT010000148.1:0-54379 GCA_026544285.1 Pachyrhizus erosus | reverse complement strand
TTTTTATTTTAAAAAATAAGATTTTTTCGATCTAATTTAATTTAAAAAATTTAAAAATAAATTTAATTTAACCCTATCTAATGTAAATGATTTTGGATCGAAATCATTTGACCCAATGTATTTTAAATACCTATTAAACTAAAACTATTTGGATCAAAAATCATTGATTCAAATTAAATTTATTTTTAAAATCAATCTAAATAGATAATGAGATAAAACCAATTGGAGAAACTTTTCTTAAAAAATGATTTAATCTAGAACATGTTTTTTTTATGGTAATCTAGAACGTGTTTGAAAAATAGTTATCTTGAAAAGTAACAATAACAATTTCCCCCCAACATCTTATTAAAAATTAAAGACAAATTAATATTTTTTCAACATTGTTTAGTCGAAACTAACACACTTATTTTGCTAACACCGAAGAGGCATAAGCAAGCAACCTTTTCTTAATTTATAATATAAATAGTTAAATAGGATCTTCTTAAATCTCCCTCTTTTCTCTTTCTCTGTGTCTCAAACCCAAAGAACACGGAGTTGGCGGCGACCCTTTCTCTCTCCGATTTCGATCATGGCAGCTGTTGCTCCTTCTTCTGACAGTATCCTTTTGTCATCAAAAACCTCTTTTGTTTTTTCATTTCTGTGGCTCCCATTACCTAAAGTTTCAATTTTTTTTTTCTTGAATTCTCTGTGCTTTGCTAGGTACCCCATGTGGGTTTTCTTTCTTCATCTCGCGTGTAATTCATATAAGGGCATCTAATACTTTTTCTCTATGATCACAGTTATGCAACATTAATTGGTTTTGAGATGTTTAGGTCATTACTGAAACACGGTGGCTAACTGCTTTTAAGTCAAAACACTCTTTTTATTTTTATTTCATCTTCTTGAAAACAACTTATAGACTAAGTTTGAGTATGTTAACAAATCTCTTCTTTAAAAAAATAAAAAAGCTAGTAGAATTATATTAAGAGGCATAATTTCTTTGAGAGAATTTTATTGTGGTGTATAATAATGTTTAGTTACTCAAATTTTCTTCTTTTTTGTTTTGTTGTGTGTTGCTGTTTATCTTAAGTGTCTCTCCCGCCAGCCCCCGCCAATCTATTGTGCTTGTGAATAATGATGTTAGATTAGAAGTAAGTGGTTTTCCTTTATCATACTACGTAGAAACTGCAGATTTATTGCAGAATTTGACCCTGGATTCTGAGTCCAAAGCCGTTGGAGTTGCTGAGCCTGCAAAGAAGGTACTTCACTGCTTTTTATGTCATTGCTTCATGTCTTTTTTTGTTCGTTAGTGATAGAGTATTTAGAGTATTTGGCGTAGTGCACTGATTATTGGAGTCTATGTGTGTGCAGAATGGACCTGTTTTTTCCAATGGTGCAGCTAAAGGGAGGGCCAAGCCATTTAATCCAAATTCATGCTTTGTTCCAAATGGATACCCGTCTGCGTACTATTATGGAGGTAAGGTAAGCTGCCATGGCTTCTGAGGATATGTTGATTGATTACACGAAAGTGGTGCAAAGATTGTTCGTTAAATATTTGAATAGCCTGTATTATTCTTTTTATGGAGATGACATGATGTTGAGTGTTTTTTCAGGTTATGACGGGCAAGGAGATTGGAATGTTTATTCCAGATATATGAACCTTGATGGAGGGATGGCCCAAGTAAGAACCTTTTTTTTCTGATATCCAGACCTGTGATGATTATGTGCCTTTTATACTGTCATTGAATGCCAATTGTTGAATTGTTTTGAGAATAATGTTGCCTAAGGACGATTGGACAAGGACTGGCTAATTTCTGTTACATGTTAGCTTTAAAATTAAATGATGGGGGACTGGTGTTAGCTGCTTCCTTAATTGTGTTTGGTTATTTTCTTTGAGTTCTAATTTCTAAATGTGCCAGGCATCATTAAAGTTACAAGTGTGTGTATGTTGTAGCTGTTTGGATTTAAATGATTGTTAATTATTTGCAATTGCTGCATCGGTAATGAATCTATTTGTAGCTTGATGAGCATGTAATCACGTCCTTCTTCCATTTTTCTCAGAAATGTCATCCCGTGTCTTCTTTTTTACTGTTTTTATCCTTTGTACTATGATTTGATTCATAACATTTTTGTATGATAAAATATAGATTTAAGAAAAATGGGGAAGTCTATAACCATCTAATTAAAAAAATTTACTTGTTGGATCTAATGACAGGGTGTATATGGGGATAACTGCTCTTACATGTACCATCAAGGCTATGGTTATACACCATATGGAACATATGCACCGCCCAATTCCTCATCTCCAATGATTCAACAAGATGGTCAGCATTATGGGCTGCAACAGTACCAGTATCCTTGTTCTTATTACAAATCTCCAGCCTTTGCTGATGTATCATTTACCCCAAACAAAATCAGTGTTCCACAAGGAGAAATATCAACTGCAATTGATGCTGATTGTGTTGCTTCATCGAATGTTATGAACAAAGGAAACACTGTTAACACGGCCAATAGTGATTTTACAAATACAAATGGGTTAAAGCCGTTTTTAACTAGTTCCCAGCACTCATCTTTGAATACAAATGATTCTTATCAAGGGACTAGCTTGCCAGCTTATGCTCCATTATCAGGATATCAGGGTCCAAGAATCAACCATGGTACACAGCTGCCTGTCCCTTCAGATGTGTCCTTGGTATCTAATAGACAGTCCAAACATGGAGCCAAGGCTGGATTATCTTTACCAGTAGTGCCTGTAAAAGATTTTACATCTCAAAGGAATCAAAGACTTCCTCAGCCACTTCCACATTTTGCGGTATGTTGGAATGGTCATCCCTTTTCCTGATTGCAATTTCCCATACAGACTAAGTGAGCTTGAATTAATTGGGTTCTTTTTTTACTCTCTGAACACCCCAAAAGCCTTTAAGCTAAGCTTGTATACTGTATTTTCTTAATTGAAAATGTTCTAAAAAATTAATTTTGTGTTCATCAATCAACTTGCCTTTTATATTATTTTTGTCACACCTGCTATTTTTTGCCATCAGTGTTGCTGTTGTGATACATGTTTTAATTGTTTTTGCATATTTATTTATACTTATCTGACATCTGATCATAATCCTATATAAATGCTGCATGTCATGCAGATGCAGTAGACCTCTTTCCGTTCAATATTGTGGCTTCTACTTGTATAATCTGTTCAAAAGTCAACTTAAATATGATTTCTTAATTGCAGAACATGAACGGTTCCAGACATCCATCTGGACTTGAACTGGTTTCCGGATTCATGAATGGGATGTATCCGAGCAACAGGATGTACAGCCAATATGGAAACTCATTTAGGCCTAATTCTCATTTTGGATCTGCTGCATATGGATCTAGAATGGGCTCTGTTGATGGCCAACTTAATGCCACAGGGTATGGCTGTGGTATTAACCATTTTAAAAAAAGTATGGATGGTTACAGTGAGCTAAATAAGGGACCCAGAGCTGCCAAGAATTCTGATAATAAAAATATTAGGAGTTTTGGACCTGTGACATTATTACTCAAAGGACAGAATCTTCCAGTGAAGAGTGATAACAAAGAAGTTCCTCTGGTTCCCAATAAAGAACAGTACAATGGGAAAGATTTTGCTGAGAATTATTCTGATGCCAAGTTTTTTGTCATCAAATCTTATAGTGAGGATGATATTCATAAAAGCATAAAATATAGCGTTTGGGCAAGCACCCCTAATGGCAATAAAAAGCTGGATGCAGCATATGAGGAAGCCAAGGAGAAGCCTGGTGGCTGTCCCATATTTTTGTTATTTTCGGTCAGTGTCATAGGCAGAATTTAATTGGTAAATTCTTAGATTTTCTTGGTTTCTCTAAAATGCTTTTTTCTTCTCATTCATTTTTGCTACAGGTCAACACTAGTGGGCAATTTGTTGGTTTAGCGGAGATGTTGGGTCCTGTTGATTTTGGTAAAACTGTAGATTATTGGCAGCAGGACAGGTGGACTGGTTGCTTTTCTGTGCAGTGGCATGTCATAAAGGATATTCCAAATAGCGCATTGAGGCACATAACACTGGAAAACAATGAAAACAAACCTGTAACGAATAGTAGGGATACTCAGGAGGTATTTTCCTTAGGGGCTTATTTCATAATAGCCCGTGAACTCTACCTACTCTCCACTAAATGCTTATGTATGTCCTTCTGCAGGTTAAGTTTGAGAAGGGTGTTCAAATTGTCAAAATTTTCAAGGAGCATTCTAGCCAAACATGCATCTTGGATGATTTTGGGTTTTACGAGGCTCGTGAAAACACGACTCAGGAGAAGAAGGCTAAGGAACAGCAGTTGCCAAAACAGGTAATATAATGCCTTTGCATCATGCAGTACAAGTTCCCACACTTGACATGTTTGTATAAAATTCAGTGTTGGCTTTTATCAATTTCCTCCTTCTACATGTCAGCTAAATTGAGGATTACACCTTCTATTAATTAAGCTTTATTGATACTTTGTCCATAACAGGTTAGCAAGCCCAGTGATATAACATTTGGGACAGTTGTATTGCCGAAGTCTCTTGATGCAACCTTGATGAATGAATCTGCTACTGCTAATGCAGCAGAAGGAAGAATGAATGCTGAGGGGCTGTTAGATGAGAATGGATCGACCAGGGCACTTGAAGACGCCGAGAGCTGTTAAACCAATGATAGTTATTCGCTGATTTTTGTTTTTGTTTGTTTATTCTCTATTGCTTTAGTCATGTAGTGCGTGGTGGTGTTTTCTGTGTTTCAAGTTATCTCTGCTTATTTGATCTTGGTCTGGAGTGGAGCATCTGATATTAGCGTTTTTCCTTGGTCTCGTTTAATAAAGTGTGCTTTTTTTATTGGTAGTAAAAAATTCATAGTAGGTCAAAGCATCTTTAAGCTAAAATACTTTTTCAGCGTTTAACTATAATGATGACGAATCAATAGTCTAATTTCAATTTGGTTAATATTCTTTACAGGAATAGAATACTAGGTTTCTCTAAAATATTCTCAACAATACTTGGGTAATTTCTTACCCCCCATCCCTATTAGGTTTCTAAAGCAGCAACTAAGTAACAATCTTGTTTTGCTTACAATGTGTCTTTAACCGAATGACAGCTGATTCAACAAACATACTAGTTAGTTTGGTCAGTCAAGTAAAATTCTTAAAATGAAGAAAAACATTAACATCAGTTGCTAATGATCTATGTTTTTAATTTTAAATATTTCTTTACATAAAATTCATGTATAATGTTTCTTGTCCAGAAATTGCCAACAAATTATTAAAAATTGGCAGACTAGTCGATTGGATGGAAAATTGGTGGTTTGGTCTGTCCAAACTTCTTATTAGATTGAATGTTATTGACTCAGTGTAATTTAGTATGAATTAGTGAGTTTTTCAAATAAATTGGTGAGTTAATCCAATTTGTGATTTAAAAAAATAATATATCACTTCCAAATTTTAAAGTATCATCTACAAGTCTTGTCGTATAGGAGACGAGGAAAATAGTAATTTTTTTCTTGAGCTGAAAAATGTTTAATTTCTCTTTAAAAGAGGCATTGATGCTAGAAAAATCCGCCTATTATTATATTAACTACCAAGGATGTGCGAGTTATTGTCTGTTTTTATTTAATAATTTTAATATTTTCTTCAAGGATAGACCCACATATAAATAAACCTTAAGGCAAAAGGGAAAAAAAAAAGAGAGTAAATTCTTGTTTTATTTCACGATTGAAGTGCCTTCTTCAAAGAGAAATGTAAGAATAAGAGGCCACCGATGTTCATGTGCCCTTTTTTCGTATCTAATGTATTGGAATTAATTAAGAATTCAACAGAGTAAATTTAATTAATTGAAAGAAATGAGCTATTTTTCCCTAGCAGTTGCCAAATAAAGAAAAATGGAAAAGAAAATACACTCCTAGAATAAAAATAAAAAGCCAAAATGGATAACAAGGGAGATTTGTGGCACTGCTGAGCTGCACTTGACCCTTTCAAGATTTTACTTGGCAACATAAAGCCCCGTTTTAGAGTAAGCAAAAAGCCAACAAAAAGCCAAAATAAAAATCCAAAAACATAGTTGTATTCAGTTAAGGGTGAGCCTTAGCAACAACATGCTCATCACTGGTCTGTGTGGAAGCTGTTAAATGTGCTAGCTTATTTCAAGTTCTCCATGGCTTCTTTTCTTTCCTTATCTCTTCCCAAATTAAACTTAATAAAGGCCTTCTCAGCAGCTAACACCTCTACAACCACTCTTCCCACTGCTGAGGCACTCAATGAGAAGTTTGGCAGAAAAGGCATCAAGTTCTTGGAGTCTGATAACATCCCCATAGTTGAGCTGACAGTAAGAAATGGCAGCTCCTTGAGGCTAAGGATACCTGATGCTCATGTGACATCATACAAACCAAAAGTTCATTGGAAAGATGATGGCTTCCAGGAGGTTCTTTACACAATTCCTGCAACTGAAACAGGCCCCTACAAAGCCAAAGGTGGGGTTGGTTTGGTCATGAATGAAGTATTGCAACCTGGAGCCAAAGGGTTACTCCCTTCCACTTTAGAGTGGACTGTAAATGATGTTGACTCTGATTCCATAGATGCTCTCCAGGTGCCCTTTGACACCCCTTTGCCTATGCGTTTCTTAATTATCTATCACTCACCTCACCATTTACCACAATCACAGAATTAGTGTATGCTTAGATAGATGGCAGTTGACAGAAATCAAAAGTATTTTTACTCTTTCTTCATTTTGTGCCTTGACATTTGGGTATACACATTGAAATTATCAAAAAGTACTTTTCCAATTTTTACTCTCCTAACTGAAATCTAAATATACACTAATTCAAAAGCACGTTTCCAATTTTTATCCAAACATAGCCTTAGTCTTCTTTTTGTACTGGGAAGCACTGAAACTGGGGGTTTGCTTTTGTTGCTTGCTTCTATTCTTTTTCCTTCAGGTTGAACTGACCTGCACTAGTAGATTCTTTGACATCACTTACATTGTGACCCTCTATCCAGTGAGCATGGCCACAGCAGTTGTAGCTAAAAACATAGGCCCCAAGCCTGCCATTCTAACCAATGCTATTCTAAGCCATTTTAAATTCAAGAATAGAGGTGGGACAGCAATTCAAGGCCTCAGAAGCTGTTCTTATATTCCACACGCTCCTCCTTCTTCTCCCTTTCAAATCTTGACTCCATCAGAAGCTACGATATCTGAGCCTCCTAGATGGTTTTCCTTTGGTAATGAGCCTGAAGCCAAGCCTGGCACGTGGGGTCAACAAGCTTTGACTATTACCCTTCTCGAGAATAAGATGAGTAGAGTTTATGCCGCGCCTCCAAAGGAAAGATTAAAGGCATTCTATAACACCCCTCCATCCAAGTATGAAACCATTGACCAGGTTAGAATGATTAACAAATCTGTACCCTCAAATTAAATATCTAAATTTTTTTGGTATAATATATTTTTGGTTTATCAAGATATTTTCAAATTCAGTTTATTTGTTATAAAAATTTTGATATATTTTTAATTTTTATATTTATTAGAAGTGATATAATTTTAATATTTCGTAAAGAATTAGAAATATCTATTTGTTAAAATGTAAGGATTAGAATTGGCCTAATGGTAAAACTCACACCTTAGACCTATATTAAAAAAAAAAAGTTACATTTATTATTAGAACAAATTTGATATATAACTCTTATTTGAAGTTATAAAGCTTCACTTAAAATATATTTTAAACTTTACTCATCGCTAAGTTGATTTTAACAAGAATTAAAAACATATTAATTTTATAGAGAAATTGAAACTAACATTTCAAAATATTTTCAGGAACAAAAATAAAACTTATCTGGAAAAATTTTCATGCACCAAATATAGTGATATCTTTTACTATGGATTTTCAGGGACGTGGGCTTTGCTTCAGGGTGATAAGGATGGGTTTTGAGGATATTTATTTATCAAGCCCAGGTTCCTTGTCAGAGAAATATGGTAAGGACTACTTCATCTGCACTGGTCCTGCTTCAATACTGGTGCCTGTGACTGTGAATCCTGGTGAAGAATGGAGAGGAGCACAAGTTATTGAGCATGATAATTTGACATGATTAGTGTGTTTAAAAATCCATTTAATAGTAAGAAATTGCGTCTGCCATGTGAAAGTTATAATACAACTATTGGCTTCTCAGTAAAGGTGAAAGAAAGTCACGTATGAGAAGTGGAATCAAACACTTTAGACAGCTAAAACCTTTCCCTTCTCTCTCTTTCTTCTCTCCTACTTCTCCTCCATTTTGAATTTTTTTTTCAGTTTTTTCTTTCTTTTCTTTTTCTTTCTTGAGCAGGTTTTGTATTGTAATTCCCTAAAACTATATTTATTTTGTTTATTTGATTTATGTCCAATAGTCAAATACTATATCAATAAAAGAGGTTACATAATGCTTGCAGATTTTTCATTTCAATGGATCCCTTAAAATAATACACTTTTTTTTATATAATTTTTCTTTGCTGTTTGGTTAAAGCAAAAACTACAGTTTTCAGTTTTCACATAATGGACTGCATTAAAATTGTGCCCCAGTTCGATGTTAAGTTAACTGCCCATTGAATTTAGATTTTGTCAGAATTAAGCTTTAAATGTTCAATTTGGATATGTTTGTTTCAAGTTATTAAAAATTAATCAAGGAAATATTGAGTTGAGAATATTTCTTTTCAGGTTTAATAAGAGGTTGCAAAATAATTATTTTAGGTACATTTTATTTTGAGAAAATTGAAGCAGCAACACAGTAAAATAAAAATAGTACAATAGTATGAAACGTGTGAAAACACAGAATTTGTCTAGCACAAAAATCTTTCACAATTTAACAAACTCTTTTCAATGAATACTGACTGAAACAGCAGAATAACAGGAATTAATTCTAATCAGACATGTGTCCAGAAAAAATTAACACACAAAAAAGAAGAACTGGGTTTTTAAAACAAGAGAAAAATAGTTGTTCCCTTTTTTTTATCTTCAAAAATCTGATCTGAATTTTTAGCTATTGAAATGAACGTTCACATATGTTTTTCCCAAAGCAAAATCTGATCTATTTTTTCATAACGTTACTGGTTTTAAAAAAATAACTGATCCAATATTTCAGTTTTTTAAAATATAAGATAAAAAAAACAACAGAAAGGCACGTTAAAAATGTTTCAAATTTGTAAAAAGCAAACTAGGAATATATGAATTAAAATCATTAGTATACGGCTCCACTGAAAGATATTGATTTCCAAAACTATATAAATCTTACAAACTTTTCAATGCATTTGAATTGTAACCACGACAGCGTGAATAAACTTTTGAAATATTTACATTGTTATTTTATGTAACATTTTATTCCTAACTCCTAAGAGAATCATTATGTTTACTCGTTGAGACAGATTTTATTCCTGCTCCCTGATTCTCTCACTTCTACCAGAGTTTAATCCTATATGGAAGCTTAACTCTGGTGGAGATTATCGGAGGTTCAATCTTCTAGATCTTTATAAATGGTATTGTATTTTAGATCGCTTGTTAGACACCACGTGTATTATGAAAATTGCTCCACTAATCTTTTAATTTGTTACTTTTGTTACTAAGTAAATGAAAATGGAGGTTAGTTGAGAGAGAGTCTTATTGGTATTATAACAATAAAGAAAAAAAAGAATTGAAATAGGAAATATAAGTTTCTTAAAATATTTGTGAAAAAAAAATAGAAATATGATAATTTTATTTATCAACGTTATTTATATTTATATTATTTGAAAGTTTAAACCTTACAAAAAAGAATAATAATAATATTAATAATTAACTAACTTATTCCTAAATTAAATGTGTTATTAACTTATGACTTCATATTTATTTAACAAATTAAAAAAAAAAAATTAAAAGTCATGTGTAATTCATAAAACAAATATCTAACATTTTAATATTCTGTCTTAAGCAAATATTTAATACTCCAACAATCTTTTGCTTTAAGGATTTGAATATCTAACACTCCAATCTCCTGCATGTAGTGCTTTGGTGAGAACATTTGCAATCTAGTTTTCTATTTTGCAATAAATAAGAGTAACATCTCCATTTTTATGTACTTCTCTTAAGAAAAGAGTTTGATGTTGAAAAGTTTAGTTTTCCCATACAAGACAAGATTATGAGAGATAACTATGGTAGCTTGGTTGTCAACAAAAATCTCTATGCTCTCCTTCTATTCCATGTTAAGATTAATTAAAAATTTTCTCAACCACAAAGCTTGGTTAATAGAAGCTATAACAACAACAAACTCAGGTTCTATTGTAAATTGAACAACAATTCTTGTTTATTTAAGCTCCGTGATAAAACACCTGATCCAAAGGTAAAATAGTATTATGAAGTACTCTTCATATCATCAATTGAATTACCCTAATCACTGTTAGAGAAGCCTATTAGCTTGAATTCTTTAGTTCTCTTGTACTTGATGCCAAAATTGCAAATGCCTTTGACATATCTAATCACCCTTTTTGCAACTTTGAGATGCATTTCACTTACATAATGCATAAATTGAGACAAAATACTTATAGAATTTAGGATATCAGGCCGAATTATTTAAGATACATCAAACAATCTATTATGCTTTTAAAATATGCTTCATCTTTCTTCTCACTTCCATCTTTCTTATATAGCTTTTCTTTTTGATTTATAGGAGTGCTCATTTCTTTGCATTCTTCAAGTTTAAACTTCTTTGAAATCTCCTTGACATACTTCTTTACTTATTTTGACAAATGAAAACCTCATGTTCTCCTTGTTTGATTTCCATTCCAAGAAAGAATGTCATTAAATCAATATTTGTCATCTCAAACACCACCATCATCTCTTCCTTGAACTTCTCCATAAGACTTGGGATGCTTTCTGTCACAAAAAGATCATCCACATATAGTGAGATGATAAAAACATCAACTCCATCTATTTTGACATATAATGTTGACTCTAACAAGCTTTTGGAAAACACTAAATTCAACAAATACTCATCTATACTATTATACCAAGCTCTTGGAGCTTGTTTCAACCCATAAAGAGCTATCTTAAGAAGATAAACCTTATCTTCTTCTCCTTACTTTACAAAACCTTGGGGTTTCTTAACATATATTGCTTCTTGTAAGAACACATTTAGAAATGTCAATTTAATATCAAGTTGATAAACTTTCCAATTCTTTTGAGTAGCTACAACAAGCAATAACCTGATGGTGTCCAATCAAGCAATTGGTGTAAATGTATCTGAATAATCTACACCAAAAACTTTAGCATAACCCTTCACTATGAGTCTCTCCTTATGTTTATTAATAAAACCATTAGCATTAAGCTTAGTTCTATATACTCCATTTGACTCTAATAGCTTTCTTGTCTTTAGGCTTTGCTATAAGATGCCAAGTTTGGTTTCTCTCTATCATTGATAGCTCTTCCTTCATTGTAGCAACCTAAATTTGATTTTTTTTTTTTTTGCTTCTTCATACTTTACAGGCTCACATACAATAACGTTGCATCTGTAATAAATATCATACAGCAATCTAGTGCTTATCATTGGAACATCATCAACTAACTCATTTTATCAACTTTGATCTTTTGAATTTGATGTAGGAAAATATAAATTCAGATGTTTAAAAGCTTATTTGTCTTCTTTGGATCATCCCAATTCCATTCTTCATCTTCCACAAAGTGCACATCCCTGCTAACAACAATTTTTTCAATTTTTTGTCGGGAGATTTTATAGGCTTTGATGACTGAACTATAACCTATAAAAATGCCCAGTGATGCTCGTTTGTTCAACTTATCTCACCTGCTGTATGAAACATAAGTATAACACAAACAACCAAATATTTTAAGAAAATTTAGAGATGGTTAATAACTATATCAGGCCTCAAAATGTGTTTGATCCATCAATGACTTTGTAGGAAGTTTATTTTGAAGAAAAACAATCATGCTTGCTACCTCTGCCCAGACGTTCCTTGGCAAATTCTTCCCATACAATATACATCTTCTCATCTCTAGGATATATTGATTTCTCTAGGATATATTGATTTCTTCTCTTACTAACTCTATTTTGTTGTGGAGTATAGGGAGTGATAAGTTGATGTTCAATGCCTGCATCCTCACAAAAATTATTAAACTTTTCATATGTGTACTCCTTGCAATTGTTTGACTTCAAATTTTATTTTTCAGACCACTTTTATTCTCAACCTTGGTTTTGAACTTTCCAAAAATTTAAGCTACCTCTAATTTGAACTTGAAGAAAAAAATCTAACAAATTCTGTTGAAGTCGTCAATAAATAAAATGTAATAAACATTACCTTTTAATGCAGTGTTCTTTGAGGACCAATAACATCTATGTGGATTAATTGTAACTTCCTTGATGCTCTCCATGAAACCTTTGAAAAAGGTTTTCTATTTTGCTTGCTAAATTGATAAGCTTTGCAACATGGAATTTGATCTTCAAGCTTAGAAATGTCAAATGACAACCCTCTTTTCTTTCAACTACAACAACCCTTGATAATGGTAGTGCCTGAGCCTTTTATGCTAGATCTCTATGACAATTTATTTGAGTGAGAATGCAAGTTTCTCCTCCTCCAATGGATTTAGAGCAAAACTTTTTCCTTTCACTTTCACTTTGAAGATATCTTGATCAATTGCATCTTTAATCAAACAAAATTTTCCTTCAAAAACAACTTTAAATCCTTTTTCAATTAGTTGACCAACACTTAACAGGTTTTGGTTAAATTCAAGAACAAAAAGAACTGTTGGTATTATATCAATAAAAAAATAGAACTGAAATAGAAGAGATGAGTGCTTTGATAATTTTGAGAGGAAAATAAAGAATTTGATAATTTTATTGATCAACAACATTTACATTTATAATATTTGAAAGTTTAAAACTGACTAACAAATAATAGATAAAGATATCAATAACTAACTGAATTGCTGTTAAATTAAAGATGTTACTAATTTATTACTTGACACTTATTTAATAAACTAGAATAGAAAAATTAACATGTAGTCCATGAAGCAAATATCTAACACTCCTCCTTACTTTAAGGATTGCAAACTCCAATCTTCTCTCTTAAGAGTTCAAATTTGCTCACAGGTAGTGACTTTGTAAATATGCCAGCCAATTGATCTTCAGATTTGCAGTAAGTTAAGTTTACTTCTCCATTTTGTTACATCTCTCTTAAGAAGTAGAATTTGATGTTGAAGTGTTCAGTCTTTTCATGACACACTAGATTGTTTGCAATTGCAATTGTTGCTTGGTTGTCAACGAAAATTTTAGTTTTGTTCTTCTACTGCATATGTAAATCACCTAAAATCTTCTTTAAACATAAAACTTGATTTACAACTATTATAACTGCTATGAATTCAACCTTTGTAGTGGATTGTGCTACAATCTCTTGCTTTTTTGTGCACCATGAAAAAAATACCTAAGCCTAGGCTGAAACAATATCCTAAAGTACTTTTTATGTCATCAATGGATTTAGCCCAATCACTATAAGAGAATCCATACAACCTGAATTCTTAACATTTCTCAAATTTGACACCATAATCAATAGTGTCTTTAATATATCTCAATAATCTTTTTGTTGCTCTTAAATGCATTTCACTAACACAATGCAAAAATCGAGACAATAGACTTACAACAAATAGAGTATTCGGTATTGTTGTAGTGAGATACATTAAACATCCAATCAAGTTCCTATAATATTTTTCATCAATTTTTTTAGCACAATCTTTCTTGCTTAACTTCTCCTTTTGATTCATTAGAGTGCTAACAAATTTGCATCCCTCTATTTGAAATTTCTTCAAATTTTCCTTTACATATTTTCTTTGACAAATGAACACTTCATTCTTACTTTGTTTGATCTCAATTTCAAGAAAATAGGTCATGAGACCAAAATCTGTCATTTCAAAAGCTTGCATAATTTCTTGCTTGAACTCCTTGACTAATCTTGTGACATCTCTAGTTACTAAAAGATCATTAACAAAGAGGGAAATTATGAGAAAGTTATTTTCTTTATGTTTCACATAAAGAGTGGACTCCGATAAGCTTTTTACAAAGTCTATGATCAATAGATGATAATTTATCTTGTTGTACCAAGCCTTTGGTGCTTGTTTTAGGCCATAGAACGCCTTTTTGAGAAGATAAACTTTATCTTCTTCACCTTGTTTCATGAATCCTTCTGGTTGTTCCATGTATATTTCTTCTTGTAGGTCTTTATTTAAAAAAAGTGATCTAACTGGAATATTTTCCAACCCTTTTGTGTAGCAATTGTTAGCATCAATGAATTGTATCTAATATGAACACTAAAGTAAAAGTGTCAAAATAATCAACACTAAGAATTTGTGCATACTCTTTAATTACGAGTTTGGCCTTGTACTTATTGATTGAGCAATCTGCATTAAGTCTGATGACTTTTCTATCTTTAGGCTTGTCAACCAGCTCCAAGTTTTATTTTTCTATATCATACACATTTGCTCCTCCATTGCAATTTTTCATTATGGATCTTTTGGTGCTTCCTCACAATTAGTAGGTTCATAGATTGCTACATTACATCTTTGATAGATGTTGGATAACAACATTTTGCCTCTGATTGGAGGTTCATCTTCTAATTCATTATGCAACAATTCTATTGTTTGCTCTCCAAGATTATTGTCTTCAATTTTGTGAAAGAATTCAGTTGTTCTTTGCAAGTTCTTCCAATCCCATTGCTGACCTTCATTGAAGTGCACATTTCTAGTGATTGTCATCTTTCCAATTTGAGGATGATACACTCTGTAGGCTTTTGAAATTGAACTATAGCCCACAAAGATGCCTGAAATTTCCTTCTTGTCAAGTTTGTCACACTTAACTTGTTGAACATGTGCTAAAAAAACACAAACACTTCTAAGAAATGTTAGTGAAGGCTTATACCCATACCAAGCCTCAAATGGAGTTTTATCTTTCAAGGCCTTGGTTGGAAGTCAATTTTGCAAAAAAAAAATGTTGTATTAGATGCCTCTACCCAAAATGGTTTAGGTAACTCCTTCTCATGCAATATCTAACCATTTCTATCATTGATCTGTTTCTCCTTTGACTAATCTCATTTTGATTTGAAGTGTAAGGAGTTGTGAGTTGATGTTCAATCCTAGCTTCTTTACAAAATTGATTAAATGTTGTTAATGTATACTCCTTTCCATTGTCTGATATTAGAAAGTGAATCTTGCGATTGCTTTGAGTTTCCACCATTTTTTTGAACTTCGTAAAATACTTCAGTCACTTCATGCTTGAATTTCAAGAGAAAAATCCAACACATTCTTGTAAAATCATCTATGAAAAGAATAAAGTAGAGACTACCTTGTAGTGATGGTGTTCTTTGAGGTCTAGCCACATTGGTGTGAATTAGTTGCAACTTTTGAAAGGCTTTCCAAGCTGTTTTAGGGAATGACTTTTTGTTTTGTTTACCAAATTGACAAACATTACAATTTGACAAATTATCAAAAAGTATTGGTATACCTCTTGACATGTTCTTTTTCTTTATGTTCAACATTCTTTCAAGATGACAATGACCAAGTCTCTTGTGCGAGACTTTTGTGAGATTGACTTAAGTGTAATAGACTATTTGTTTCTCCTTTATTGGATCAAATAAGAAGCTTTTACCCCTCATTTTAACCTTTAGAACCTCCCAACCAACAATGTCATAGATAAGACAGTGTTGAAGTTCAAAGGACACTTTAAATCCCTTTTCAATTAAATGACCTACACTTAGCAAGTTTTGGTCAATGTCATGTACATAAAGAACATCTGAGATTATTTTTGCACCTGAACTCATTGAAATTGCTATAGTTCCTTTTCCTTTTGTAGAAATATAGCCCCCTATTCTAACCTTTGAGATAATAGTGGGCTTCAAGTCCTTGAATAGAGTCCTGTCATATGTCATGTGGCTTGTACAACCACTATTAATTAGTCAGCATTCTGAATTACTCATTATTGATAAACATGTTGCAACAATAATATGATCTTCTTCATCTTGCTCAACAACTTGTGCATTGGCTTCATGCTACTAAAATTTGGTTCTACAAATTGCAGCTTCATGTCCAAGCTTATTGCACTTATTGCACTTCGCGTATGGTCTTTTTCAGCATCTAAATGATGGGTGACCTATTTTTCCATAATAGTGACAAGGTAGGTAATTTTTCTTTTTAGCCTTACCTTTGTTTTGGTTGTTTGCATTATTTTCACTACTTGTTGGCTGATTCTTCTTAAAGTATTTCTTTCTACTAGTTTTAGCATTGTGATGCTTGGCTAGTAAAGCACCTTTAACCACACGATCTTGCCTCATCAACCTTCACTGCTCTTGGGCCTGCAAGCATGTTGCATTTATGCAAAAGTGATCTTAGACAAATCCTTTGTGTTCTCCAGCAAGGTTATAAATGTTTTATACCTCTCAGGCATTGTTACCAAAATTTCTCAACAATTCTAGAATCAGCAAAATTACTATCCAACAACCTTATCTTGTTAGCAATACCTAGCAATTTGTCTGAGTATTCCTTGATTGTCTCAAATTCCCTCATTAAATTTAGTACCTACATGCTTCGTTTTCTTTCATCTTCACCATATTAGTTCCTCAAATAATCCCAAATTGCTTTTGCTGATTTGAGAGTCATGATTCTTGTGAAGATGGTTTGAGAGCCACCAACAAATAGACATGTCTTTGCCTTTGCCTTTCTTGTCTTTTTCTCCTTGTAACTTTTGATCTAGGTCATGGTAGGATTATATAGCAGCAAAAGTATTGCATAATCTTCTTCTACAGCTTCCCAAACATCCAATGCCTTCAGGTAAGCTTCCATTTTAACAGCCTAGAGATCGTAGCTTTCTCCATCAAAGATTGGAGGTGCAACTTGTCAGAAATTTGATTCAACATCCATTTTTACATGTCCGTAAGAAGAGGGCTCTAGATACCAATTTTCTGGTATTATAGCAATAAATAAAAGAAAACAGAATTGAAATAGGAGAGATGAATGTGTTGATGATTTTGAGAAGAAAATAAAGAATTTGATAATTTTATTGATTAACAATGTTTACATTTATAGTATTTGAAAGTTCAAAACTGACTAACAAATAATAAATAAATATGTCAATAATTAACTGACTTGCTCCTAAATTAAAAATGTCATTAACCTACTACTTGACACTTATTTAACAAACTAAAACAAAAAAATTAACAAACTAAAAGAAATTAACATGCAATCTATAAAACAAATATCTAACAAGAACATCATGAATAAGTTTTGTGTCTGAACAACTTGTACTTGCAACTGTCTTTTTTCCTTTGACTAACATGTAAACTTCAGTTATATTTGTTGGCCTTAAATGTCTAAAGAGTGCAACCATTATCAATCAACCAACTTTCCCTTGTTTCATTGGTCAAGAGATAAGTAGCCACAAATAATTGATCTTCCTTTTCTTGATCAACAATTTGAGCTCCTTCATCATGCTAAATTTTATTTTGATAAATTTTATTTTATCTTGCCTCACAAGCCTCTGTTGCTCTTGGGCCTACAAAGCATGCAATGCTTTTGACAAAGCCATCTTGGACAAATCCTTTGTATTCTCCAAAGTGGTTATTGATGCTTCATATCTCTCAAGCATCATAACCAGAATTTTTTCAACAATTTTAGAATCAAAAAATTTTGTGCCCAACAAACTAACCTTGTTAGCAATGCCAAGTAATATGTCTAAATAATCTTTAATTGTTTTAGACTCTTTCATTTTTCGTAGCTCAAATTCCCTCATCAAGTTTAGCACTTGCATGCCTAAAATCCTCTTGTTCCCTCCATATTCTTCCTTCAAATAGTCCCAAATTTCCTTAGGTGTCAAGAGGGTCATGATTTTGGTAAAAATTATTTGTGAAACACTGACAAACAAACATGACCTTGCCTTTGCCTTCTTACTTTTTCTTTCCCTGTGATATTTTATTTGGGTCATGGTGGGATTTTTAAGCAGAGGATAAACAATATAATTCTCTTCCATAGCTTTCTATAAATTCAGTACTTCTAGGTAAGACTCCATTCTTACTAGTCAAAGGTAATAATTTTCCCCATCAAAGGCTAGTGGAGTTACTTGGAAAAAACTTGTTTCACCATCCATTCTATAGGTCCCATAAGAAAAGGGCTCGTGATACCAATTTTTTGGTATTATAACAGTAAAGAAAAGAAAAACAAAACTGAAATAGGAGAAATAAATGTATTGAAATATTTGGAGAAGAAATAGGAAACCTGATAAACATACATTTATAATATTTAAAAGTTTAAAACTAACTAACAAATAATATATAAAGATATTTGTAACTAATTGACTTGCTCTTCATTTAAAGGTATCATTAACTTACTAATGAACTTTTATTTAACAAACTAAAATTAAAAATTAAAAAATCACGTGTAATACATAAAACAAATATCTAGCAAGTCTCTTTAAAATCAAATCTTAGTAGCATAATATAAAAAATGGAATCCACAAAAAGAGGAGATATTTTCAAAAAAGGATCTACATGTTGGAGAGATCTAATGAAGATAGAAAAGAGTAATATAAGACTGATTACAATATAAAGTTGGTATAAAAGTAGAAAATGGAACAGTATCACCTTCTGGCGTGATAATTAGGCAGTATTGGTTTGAAAGACTTTAAAATTTAAAGCATGTAAGGAGTTAGTGGTCTAGGATCATGGAAAAATGGAGTTTGGGATTGGCAATTTAAATGGTGAACAGAATTATTTGAATGGAAAAGATTTACAAAACAGGTTGCTTAACTTCATCAATAGTGTAATTTTAAATGAAAAAGATTCAAATTAGTAGCTTTCAAAAGGCAGACTCGTCGGGGGAAAACATAATCAAATCAGCACATAATTTGCTTCAACAAACTGAAGAAATAGTTGACAAAAAGTTGTTTAACAACTATGGACCTCCTTTGCTCCTCAGCTCCTAGAAAACTTCAGCTATTGGTTGGAAGGTAATACTTGATAAAATATCCACAAAAACCAATCTACAAAGAAGAGGAATGGCGTTTCAAAGGGATAAAATATTGTGTCTTTTGTAAATGTGAGTTGGAAATAACAGAACACTTTTTCTTTTCTGGTAATTCTCTTGTCAAATTTGGCAAAGTTGTTATGTTTGATGGGGTGGAAAAAACACAGTTCTGAGATGTTGTGCAAAGAATCATGATCGGTCAAATCTTGGAATGGTATTAGGAAAGGAACACAAGAATATCTAGAAACTTATCTGGAGTTGCATATTATGGTCTATATGTGCACCCAAGAACCAAATTTCTTTCAATGCATATAAAGTGAATCAAATAGAGGTGGTGGAATTCATTAATGTTAGAAGTTGGTTGTGGATAAAAGCGAAACTTAAAAAACCATTGATGTCTTACTATGGGTGATGGTCAAATCCTAAAATGTGTATATCCTTTTATTCTAAAAATAATCTTGATGTAAAGGGCAGAGGTACCCCTTATACTCCCATCTCTTAATAAATTTTACTTTATCTAAAAACAGAAGATGGACTTAAGTGATAAACTCAAGGAAAGTAACACTTAGCACTAGACTTGAAGATCGGATCAAACAAATAACTAATATTAAGGAGCACTACTTTACTCTTTAACAAACATTTATATTCTTTCTGACACAAAATTTTCTATTAATTAAAAATTATTACAAATTACAAATCATAAGTAACATTTATTAAATAAAAAGTAAAACCTTTAAAATTTTGTAATTATCAACAAATTTTAACCAGTGATATAATATGTTTAAAATAGTGTGTTGTTAAAACTAATTTGCACAAGAATGCATCGTGAGCCTTGAATGGGAGAGGTTTTTCTCTAACTTCTGTTGAATGTCTCCTGCTGTTTCACACTTGGTGAATTAAGGGTCGATTTATTTTCTCACCTAAGTAACACTAAAGAATAAGGATATTTGTAGATCAGATTGGATTTATTTTAAAGAAAAAACATATTTTAATTTATTCTTTAATCAATTTGGTTTAAAATTTAAATATAATCCAATATAAAGCGGTTTGGATTGGATTAGTTTTTTATTTAATTTTTTTTCTTTGAAGAAAGTATTAAATAAATAATAAGATATATAATAAATGTAACAAAAATAATTAAAAATATGAAGCATTTCATCTATAAATTATTACATAGCTAACAGTATATTACTATTTAAATATAGAATATTAAAAATAAATTACATAACTTGATAAATACATTTATATACATTTACTCAAATAAATATAATAATTAAATATATTTTTCATAAATAAGTATAAGTTATGTGATAATTTTACAAATTTTTTTAAGAAATAAAAATGTAAACACAAGTAGAATCATAAATTAATAAATAAAAATATGAATGTATGTAAAAATTGTATTTTATTTTTAATTTATTCATTTTTCAATTTATTTAATTTTTTATTTTTAAGGATTTTTTTTTTAGCTTTTATTGATTTAGGCTGGTTTATGAAATTACTAACAATTTTTTTTTTTTCAGTTTTTATTGCATATTGTATGAGTAGTTGATGATTAAAATTCAAGTGTAATTTCGTTGCTCCGTTAACGTGCAACTTGCAACTCAGTTTGCTACTTTGCTTTATAACTCCTGAAACTTTTTTAGGGAAAATTCTTCTATAGATTGTGTCTTTAATGTTCAATTCTAAATCTCTTGGTAAAGCTTTGTTCAACTAATTGGGTTCTGCCAGATATCTATTTGTAATATACATTAATTTTAAATGTGTAATGTATATTTCATATTTGATATTCCTTTTTTAAAATTTATTTATTCCGAGACAAAAATAATAAAGATGTGTAGCTACCAGCCACTCCACAACTAAAACATTGCATATGCTTGTGTATTATTATTATTAGAATTAAATATAATTTTAGTTATTTTATTTTATTCAATTTATAATTTTTATTTTTTATTTTAAAATAAAAATATTTAATTTTTTTTATTTTAAAAATATATAATCTTGATCTCATTTTTAATTTTATCTATATTTTATTTTATTTTATTTTGATGTAATTATATTTTATATCTAATATATTCATTTAAGAAACTATCTAGAAATGATTTAATTAATTAATATATATATAAAAATTGTTGGTGAAATTAATAATTGGACCAAAAAATACATATTATTTAAAATAAAGGGATTAAGTATTTCTATTTTAAAAATAGAAGAATTAAAATTAAAAATTAATTAAATTAAAAGGAATAAAATTATATTTAAATCTTATTATTAAAGGTTATAAAATAGACTATTTTGGGAGTGAATATGAGACACTCCACTCTGTGGGATACATTGTTTCATGTTGGAAAAGGTTCACAGTCAATTTGATCTTTTAAATTAATGTTGGAAAAGGCTCAGTCAATTTTTTTAGTTGACTTTTTTCCTCCAAAACGCAAGACTAACAATTATTATGATTGTTGTTTTTATTTTCATAATTATTTTAGTATAATAAAAATAAGATAATTATATTATTTTATTATTATATTTAGAAAAAGAATAAAAAAATAATTCGTGCAATTATTTTTTATATGGAAAGCTCTATATATAGCTTCATTATTGGTATATTATGATATAAATAAGCTATACTGTGATTATAAAGATCTATATATTTCATTTATTTTGTTTTATTTTTGGTTTATTGTTTTTACTTTTTCTCAAAATTCAAGATTAACAATTATTATAATACATTTTTTATTGCTATGTTTATTTTAGCGTAATAAATAAAATATAGATAATAATTATATTATTTTACTATTATATTTAAAAATAAAAAATAATTAGTGCAATTATTTTTAATATGAATAATTTTTTTAGTTTCATTATTAACAAAATTACAAAAAAATAAATAGACAATCCAAACACTAGGATGACCCGCATTTAATTTGAGTTCAAAATTTAGAATCTAAACCTTACATTTTATTGGACAACTTCAAACTAGCTTAACAAATCTAATTTATTGTCATTTCTAATTATTAAATTTCTAGATTTGAGGTGTGTGCATGTAAGGATACAAGCTTCCATTTGAATATATATTTAATATTTATATAATATTAAATATTAAGTATATTTATATAAAACAAAATGCATTTAAATACAATTTTAATTTTCTTTCAATTCATTTAACGATTTAATTTTCTTATAGCATTATTACTATTTTAAAGGAATTATAGCATGATAACATTATTTTTAATTTTAAAAAAATATTTTAAGATTTAGTATTTCAAATATCAAATATATATCAACAAAAATTATATATATATATATATACATACACATTTTGTTTCGATCACAAATATCTTTCAATACAATTAATCGTGCTCGAACAGAATAAAATCACTATGAATGAAATTCTGTTCAAGTAAAACTCTTATAAATATTTAGAGTTACATATCCACAACCCAAACTCGAGAACACTTAATAGCTGGTACAACCACACACTTCGTGGTATATATTTATTTGTTTATTTACTTGTTCAGCACCTAGCCTTTAACTCTTATTCATTTAATCCACTAAAAGAATTGAAGGATAAATTCAACAGTCACTTAACCAGTCAATACGGGTGCAGTGAGCCTTCATGCATAGAGAAATATCCTAAGTTTCAATCCTCCTCACAAATCAAAGACAAGATGAGGTAAAACTTCTAAAATCATAGAAATCAAAATTCAATAAAACAGTTCTGGAATAGTTTACAGGAAATCAAATACACATTGAAAATATTCAATGGAACAGAACCTATACTGCTATACTCAAATTTCCAACATTGTTGGAATAAACAACTACCTTCACATAAGCATACCTAAATTGCTCTTAATTCTCAGGATGTACAAAGGAATGAGAATGTTATGTTGGGACAAGATAATGACCCTCATCCTGACTATTGATCCAAAGTAATGGAGTAGCCACTGCAAGTAGAACAAATGAAAGACCGCAAATCAATTTATATTTAGTCCTTTGTAGCACAGTTGGGATAACATTTTTATTTTCAGGAACCACTTCAGTATGCATCTGTTTATCTGCTTCAACAGGAAGGTCATCTGTTGATGAGACTGACTCTGAGCAACCTTGGAACTCAACCTCAGCACAACCTTCAATTACTTCACTATCACACTTCACATCATCTGAGAAACCGTTCTGGTCATATTTAGAAGCTGGACTCCACTCAATATTGCCTGAGGATAGACTTCTGAACCTTCTATTTTGTTTCTTAGAGCAACCCAAAGACACATCAGTTGAATCTTGAAGAGAATGAATGAGTTTTCTAGGGGTCTTAAAGATTTTTATGCTGTCAACAGTTGTCTGAGTGCGTGATCTCTGATTAAGAAGAACAAAGACAATGTGTAAATTCCATGAGTAAAAATGATACCAAAAGTGATTAAACCAGAAACATTGCAGCTTAGAAAATTATTGAAATTTCAATTATACATTGAAAGCAAAAACATGATTTGACGTACTGCACTAGAATAGGCAGCTGTTAAAACATGCTAAAATAAGTTTGCATAAAGATGTATGCATTCGGTGAGACTATTTAGGCGAATGGTACATCAAAAGGAAATATTTTGCACTTTGGTTTCGAGTGTTATCATTCTCAGTAAAGAAACATTGCAAACAATATATTTGTCAATCATCAACACTTTCGAGGGTATAAAAAAGTTAACCATTTCAAAATAAATAGACAGTAAATCAAACTGTTCAAGTGTTAACCAACTTTATTTTGTTTCTGTTATAATTGCCCTGAAAAAGCAAATTCTACAATTTGCAGTAGAAAAAAATGAATCCAAGAGCTTAAAACTTGAGATGAATTTGGGATGAAAAGAATGGATTCATACTCCAAGGTTCTTTTGGTATGTTCTGTGCAGTTACCTTTGACTCTAAAATGGAAAAAAAGAATGCAACATTCAACCGTTTATTGTTGACTCAAATATACAAGATATTTTCATAGGAATATGACAGATGTCAGAGAAACTTACTAGTGGACTTGTGGTGGTACTTTTGGATACTCCATGCCTGGGATTCCTGGCCACTAAAGCAGCAAACTCCTCTGCATAATCTCCCTCTCCATTAGGAAACTCTTGAATCATTGAATGCTCTAACAAAGCGGTTTCTTTTCCTACTTTTGAAAACAAGCCATCCTTTAGAGACACATCAACCCCTCCATTTTCATTACTCCAAAGCTTCCTAGTCACGCTTCTTCGTTCATAGTCTAGGTTGCTTGAAATAGGAGACTCAACAGATTCATATCCAGGGAAAAAGTTGAATGTCCGCGATTCTGGTGTAAGAGAGGAAGGAGTATGGTCTCCATCACCAGAGGAAGTATTCTCTCCCTCCGTATAGTCTCCCTCTCTCATACTAAAATTTGACCCTGTCACTGAAGCAGGACTTTTTGCATATCTTGGCTTTTTGTCACTTGCAATTCTCTTGGCAGTTTGCAAAGCCTCAAGTGCTGCACCTTGGACAAATGCCATTTTATCAGATTGGCACTTGTCCATCTCTTCAATTATCAATTCAATCTCTGAGACTATGCTTCTAGAGTCCAAACTTCTCATCAAGTAGTTGATCATTTGAATGGATGAAAGCCTTTTCTGAGAATTCCCCTCCACAAGGCCAGAATTCAGTATTCTTAGTCCAGATTGTATGAGCAACCTTGCATATGCTTCAATGATCAAAGCATTGCGCTTGGCCAATGACATAACCAGACCCATGTGTGAATTGGTTTGACCAGACTTTGAATCTAACGCCACAGCAACATTCTGGCAAACCCTATTAACCAATTCATCAGAAGCAAACCTCCAGTTTTCTGAATCCACCAGAGCCTTCAAGCAAAGAGCAGCACCCGAAGTAAGGCTCTCTTGAGAACTTGAGAGAGAATCGGAAAGAGGAGTGCAAAGGGACCGAATTATGTGCCTCTTTTTGTCTTCTGGGGTTGAAGGGTCAATTCCAAATCTTGCAATTGCAGGAACCACCTTTGAGCAAGCTTGTTGGAGAGGGAAAGACCCTGCACTCGAAGCCAAAGTCTTGACTATGGTTATCATGATGCTGTCTATCAAGGGAACAATTTTGACACCATGAACCCGTGCAAGAACTTCATAGATTGAAATTGTGAATTCCCCAGAACAATTTTCCTTGCTCTCAGAAACTTTTGCAAGAAAGAAAGGAATGGCCTTAAAATCCAAATCTTTCACATAGGACTTCAATGCTTTCATAGCAGATTTGCGACTATCTTCATCTTTGTCAAGATTTGCCAGCTCTTGCCGCACCAAAGGGCTGAGACTCCTTCCCATCTTTTTTTGAACTTCAACCAAACAAACACCACAATCACATCAGCAATGACATTGAAGTGAAAAAAAAAAAAAAAACACACCAAGTGCAGACATTTCAAGGGCATTGCAGTGAGAAAAATCAGAAGTTCACAACTTTACTAAACAAAATCTAAAAAAAAAAAACATATTGCAGTAAGAAAAATCAGAAGCTCACAACTTTACTATACAAAAACTAAAAAACCAAATGGGTGAAAGAGCCACTGGCCTGAAACCCTATTGCACCCTTCCCCCAAACACCGAATCTTCAATCATTAAACATAAAAACAGAATATTTTGGGGCATCCAAGAGAAGGGTAAGGGTAAGCTCGTTTTTTTTCTTTCCTTCTTGAAAAAAAATATATATATATGTACATTCAGTTAGCCTAAGAAATAAGGAAAATGATGAAAATGGCACTGGTGGAGAGGGAAAAGCTTGAAAATTGGAGCGAGAAAACTCACCTTAACGTAAAGAAGATGCAGAGATTACACAGCCGTTGAAAGAAGGGACGCAAGAAGAGATTTTAAGAAGAGGCAGCAGTGACATCAATATTCAAAATTGTTCTTTCAAATTCCGCCGCTATCCCTCACTGTGGTCCCCACACGATTCAGAAAATATGCTTCCGAAATTGCCCTCGATTATTAAAAGAAAAAAATAATAGTAATACTAGTACTAACTAATCATAAAGAGCTTTGACCAGCATATAATTAAGAGCTCTTTGACTAGTAAAATCCTACCAAGTACCAAAGCATTCATTTTTAGGTAACCCAAAAAGCAAAATAGAAATCCTACCAATTACTATTAATTACCAAAGCATTCTTTAATAGTACACTATTTCTAATATATTTTTATTTTTAATTATAAAAAATAGAGATTTTTTGTTATTTTATTTTTATTTAATAATTTCTACTCATAATTTTATAATTTCTAATCATTTTTAGTTAATAATAAAAATTTATTAATATCACTTTTTTATAATTAAAATCAAGATTTAGCCCACCTAAACTTATTTAAAAGACCCATCTTAAATAAATTTATCTATAAATATTTTTAAAAATAAGGAGATAAAATAAAATAATTTTTTCATAGAAAATGGTTCATTTCTTCTATTTTATTTTCTTTTTCTATCGGTTAATTTGGATAAATATTTTTTCTTTTTAAAAAATAGGGCATATTTATTTTTATTTTATTATTATTTCTTGAGATTTTTGCGAAGCTGAAATAGAAAAACGCATTAGTAAAATTATAAAGTAACTTAGTCAAACGTAATCATTTTTTAATTGAGAATATTTGATAATTTTTATTAATCTTTATACAACTTTTTTAATGACTAATATTTTAAAACGGATATAAAATCTTAATCAATACTACTATTATAGAAGAGAATTAGTTAAAGGATAAAATTTGATTTAATAGCATATGACAAATCATTGTATCATTTTCGAATATAGCATCAATAATTTAAAGAGTTAAACTCTTTTCGAATATGTCAATTTGTGATTTAATCATAATTTTCTTATGATAGGATCTGAATTTTGAATCAAACTCTAATTTTAATAGGTAGTAATCATTAATTCAACAATTTTTTTCATATGAAGCGAATAAATATGATACAAAGAAATTTTATATTTAGTCAAAATTTAAGTAAAAAATTTTGAAAAAAGAAGAAAATATTTTGATTAGTTAGTTTTTTTTTCTTTTATTCTTAGAAAAGACAATTTATTTCCATAATCATTACGTTTCGAAAAAAATTACTCTCCAACTATTGGTTTGATTGATTAATATCCTTAGTTAAAAAAAATATACTAGTATTAACTACAACACTGCACACTAAATAAACATGCTCACAATGATGTAAAAAAAATGTAGATAAACACCAAAAAAAAAGGGGGCTGTTTGATCGGATTGTAGAAGACAATTAATTGTTATTCCAGTGTATACTTTTATCATTTTCAATTGTAGTGTACTTTTCAACCTGTTAATTACTTTTTTTTCTAACCAAAAAATTACTTTTTTTTATGGGTCTGTCCAATTTCTTAATAAAAGCAAAATTATACAGTCAATGATTACTCAATTATAGTCCAAATCATTAATATGACTATTAAAATAATTATTATAAATTATAAAAATCAATAAACTTATTTTATAAAATAAATTATGATTAGATAATAATATAAAATTACTTCATGTTGTTAGTATATAATTTTTTTCTTTTTTAAAAAAGTACTGTTTAATTTTGAAAAGATTTAAACAAATTGGACATAAGTTGTATTGGTAAGAGGGTAATATGGTGAATTGGATTTGAATTTGTCCTTGAGTCTTTGATTTTGTCTTGTTTGCTCCTATGAACGCGCAGTCCTTTCTTAGGATCTTCATCATAGCTTTTGGTAGGTCACTTTCCCGCCTTTAAAATTAGTGTATAAACTTTATTACCATACTGCTTCTGTTGAATGTGTCATGTGGTTGGATATGTTTTGTATATTATTGGGCTGGGCACCAAGACTATTAGGTGCCACTGATATTTAATGTATTGTAGAGAGAGAGAAAGACCATTTTGTTATGAGGTCTAATAAGAGTGAGTATATGCCACCAGACAATCTTCTATCAGAAAAACTAAAAATTGAATCTTAGGTAGAGTGAGCTGAATCAACTTTACTAGTTAAACTTTCATTCACAGGTGACATTGATTTACAATAATCCTATAAATATGTTTCGTTTGGTGTTCAAACCATGGAACATGCATCTCAAATAAGTGAGCAAATAAAAGCGATATTGTTGCCTTGCTTATAACATTAAATTTTGAATTGATTTGACAAAAGTGAAATAAAACCAATTGTGCTATAAGCAATTCAAAATCACGATTCAGTAAAAAATTTAAAATCACGTTGAAATTTCAGTTATATTAGATAAATATTTATATATTTATTGTGTTTGAATTAACTTTATGATGAAAATGATTAATTAAATTTTTATAATAAAATAAAACAACAAATAATTATTTATATTTTTTATGATATCACCGTAATTTTATGAAATATAATTGGTTTTTGTATTATTCAAACACACTATGTACTTGTTTGATTTCATGTTAAAATTGATTGAGTCTAAAATTTATTTTAAATAAAATTTTATATACTTGATTTCCCTTAAAAAAATAATTTAAAATTAATTATAAATCTAAAATTGATTATAAATTAAAATAACTTTAAATAACTTGTGCATTAAATAAAAAAAAATATATTAAAATTTATTTTTAACTTAATTTTATAATAAAAAATATCCACACATAAATCTATCATTTAAAAATCAATCATAATCAAAATAAATTTCATTCAAGATCAAGTTTGTCAATATTCATTCAAAAACACATTGTGTCTCGATGTCCTTTAAATATGCACCTATTATTGAATTTCCACCTTCTATCTATACAAATGACTCAAGCTAGTATTATAAGCTTTGATCTAACACTATCATGTCTGATGGCAACCACAGTCAATTTTATTCAAAATCAATTTACCAAACATTCATTTCATTCCATTACATTTATTTCCCAGTAGACGTATGCAAGTATGGTGCGTCATTTCGTGAACTGTAAATTGAGGTTAATTCTCCCACCTTGGAAGAGGCTTCCAAACAAATATCTTAATGCTTATGCAACCACACACGCCTAAACTTCTGCATTTCACATATAATTAACCTTCTCTAAAATTCAAATCTAGAATCATTTCTCTCAAATCTTAGGGGACTTTATACAAGGCATGATAGAGCCCACTTGGCCTCCGTGCTTAACGTAAATGACCAAGCAATATAGAAGACATAATTCAAAACCCACATATCATGTATTCACCAAATAGTGACAATTCTATTGAAACAGTGGTCATTTATGTGGTTTAATTCGTGCAAAGATTCATCGTTGACATTGTGGGAGTAATATGCAAGTCGGACAATACCACTTTCCCTTAAACCTTGTCTCTTGCGTTAGCCCAACACATGAATAGTGGAACCATTCACCTCCTTGGCACTATCATGAAAAACATTAAAATTTAGTGTTGAAACAACCAAGGAGAGAAAACCAAAAATTCAAATCATCGGAAAAGAACAATATCATAAAAAGAAAGCTGAATAATTAAAACAAAAACTCAATAATCCAGAAATTAAAACCTTCTTCAAAAGTCAAGGTATAAATATTTGACTATAACCTTATAGGAGAAATCTATATGTTGTTTCTTGCGACAACAAGGATATAATTTATAAAATTACTAAATGTATGCAATATAGTAGTTACTTGTTAACCCAAGTGAGTATGAGGCAAACACCATCCAACAATTTTATTTTTCTTATTTTTTTCTAGGGGTTGCAGGGAGGAGATAGAAAGAAACATCTCCTGAACTATCTTCAAGGTCCCTCGAAATGCTCAAAATAGGAAAAATTATAACTAAAGCAATCCCAAAATAAATAGAGTTACTTGCCTCAACAATATATCTTGAGCACTGTTAATTATCTATGAAGAATTTGTTATTGTATCTAGCCTTCAATAAAGGTATAAATTTATAAATGGAGATGAACACCATATAGCAATTAAACTTGATGGTGGGAAATCAAAATACAGTATGCATTCTGACAAAACCCATCTTCCCCAGAAACAAGAAAGAGGGGAAACATAGATAGTGCAAGAGAGAGAAAACTAAAATGAACTTACATTTTCATTGTCACAAGCAATCATATCTCCAAAGGATACCTGAATGATCAGAATAGAACTGCCTCAGTTTCTTACTTCAACATTTTAAGCAAAAACAAATGACAATATGGCATAATTGCTCACATGGAGATTTTAGAATTATGTGATAATTATGAGCAACTAATCTGAACCTGATGACAAACACAGTATGTAGGTTCATTTGGATCGATGGGTTGATCAACATCCATTGGGGTAGCATACTCCTTCTTATGACTTCCAGGTGGAGGCATTAGCTCGAAGTCCCTATCACGCTCTCTATCCCAATCTCTATCCCTGTAATCAATTCTCTTTGATTGAGGAGTTATATATATGGGCTTGCGCTTTTCAGCTTTAGGGACTATAGGCAATGGGGGCAAAATTGCTGGTTCATCTGGTGGTATTTTGCCCTCTGATAAAATAAAATGCATCAAAGAAAAGAGACGTTAAGAAAACTCATGACTTGATAATGTACTTGATAGGAATCCCGTGGGAATAGAGAAATATATTCAAGAATCACTACTGGATTTGTAAGAAGAAAAATAATGGAATATGAATGTATCTCTTTATTGAAAAAGAATATGAAAGAATTACACAAGAAGCAGTGTCCTTCACACTTAGAAAGATTCAGTCAATACATGAATTCCAAAACAAACTCCCTCCTATTTCCCTTAGAAGCCTATTTATAAGGCTCGTCCTTAATTCCCTGACCCAGTCAACTACAGTTATTATTCTCTTTTAATTTTTTTTTTCTATGGTAAACCCGTAAGACTCTTATTCTCTGCTGACTGATCATTTGCATGCCCAACAACACCACCCTCCTCTGAAACAACCTTGTCCTCAAGGTTGAAGTCTGGAAATTGGATATAGATAGTGTAATCATCTTACCAAGTTGCTTCCTCAGACGATTTCCCCTGCCACTGAATCAATACTTGCTTCACCTGCTCCCCAAACTGGGTCACCCACCTAGTTGCCAAAACTTTGGCAGAAAACTATACTGCAGCATCCCCTCAAAGTTCAGTTGGCAGCACAGCCACTACTAGCCTATTCCCAACAACTCGTTTGAGTTGAGATACATGGAAGACTGGGTGTATGCGAGCTTGTTCAGGTAATTGCAACTGGAAGGCTACTGCCCCTATCTGCTTACGGACCATAGTATCTAGCTGCAAGCTTAGGGTGTAGTTTGGTGGGCATAGATCCCCATCGATGGGGTCTAATTTTCACATATACCCAGTCTCCAACTTTAATTGTAGACATTTTCCTATGAACATTGGCATGGTGAATCATCTGGTCTTGAGCACTGCCAAGATGAAATTTCATCTGTCTTAACACCTCATCACGGTCCATTAGTCTTGAGCTACTGCCTCCACTAAAGTTTCTCCTGGAATAAACTTTGAAAGTGAAGGTGGAGGGCACCCGTAAACTACCTCAAAGGGGATACAATGGGCATCACTCTGAAAGCTGGTGTTATACCAGCATTTGGCCCATGTAATAAAATTTGGCCACATCTTTGGTATGTCAGACATAAAGCACCTCAAAGACGTCTCTAGCATATGATTAAGCACCTCTGTTTGACCATGACCATCAGACTCAGGATGATAAGTTGTGCTCATTCTGAGTGTTGTGCCCTGTAATCTGAACAGCTCTTGCCAAAAATGACTAAGGAAAGTTGGGTCTCTATAACTTACAATAGAAATAGGTACCCCATGTAGGCAACTACTCTTACAAACACCTCAGAATGGATTGTGCTGAATAAGGGGGCTTGATTAAAATAATGTGCACATATTTACTCAATCTATCCACCACAACTAATACAGCATCAAACCCTTTTGATTTGGGCAATCCCACAATGAAACCCATGCTGATTTCCTCCCATATAGCATTTGGAACAGGCAAAGGTTGTAACAAACCTGCAGGAGAAGAGGCTACATACTTGCTGAGCTGACACACATGACATTCAGCTACATATTTTGAAATAGTTCCCTTCATACCCACCGAATACAGAGATTGTGCAATCCTTTTATACATGCGATAAATTCCAGAATGACCCCCAGTTGGTGAGGCATGGAATTCAAGAAGCAATCTCTGAATCCAAACTGAAGATGCAGCTAATACTAGCCTCCCTTTGTAGTACAACCTCTAATGCTCTAAAGTGTAGTGGAGGTGCGATTCAGGATTCTGTTTCAAGTCCTTAACAATTTTAGATAAGAAAGGATCAGCCTTTACCTCCTCATCAATAGCAGTACTGTCTTGCCAATATGGTCCAGAAATGACTTGAATCTACTTGTCCTCATCTTTCCTAGACAGTGTATCTGCCACCTTATTAGCTGCACCCAACTTATATACAATATCAAACTAATAGCTGAGCAATTTAGCTAACCAGTTCTGTTGGTTCTGAGTAATAATTTGCTGTTCCAGTAGGTGGTGAAAGCTCTTTTGATCAGTATAAACTATGAATTTCTGCCCTAAAACATATGATCTCCAATGCTGAATGGCTAACACCAAAGCCATTAACTCTTTTTCATAAACTGACTTAGTAAGAAATAAATCTTCCAAGGCCTTGCTGAAAAAAGTAATAGGTCGCTTGTTCTGTGATAGCATTGCCCCCAGTCCCTTCCTGGATACATCACTCTATAGAAAAAGGTTGAGAGAAGTCAGGCATAGCCAGAACTGGTGCAGTGCTTATGGCTTGCTGAAGTTTAAAGGCTTCCGAGCTAGCAACATTCCATATAAAATTCCCTTTCTTTAGTAAGTCTGTTAGAGGCCTGGGTTATCTTCCCAAAGTTACATATAAACCTTCTATAATATTCTGTGAGACCCAAGAAATCCCTCAATGCTTTGATGGATTTGGGTACTGACCATTGTAATATGGCCTCTACTTTATGAGGATCCATGGATACTCCAACCTTAGATATTATGTGCCCCAGATAGCCCACTTCTCGTTTGCCAAATGAGCATTTCTTTTGGTTAGTAAAGAAGTGTTGTTGTTGTAGAGTCGCAAGAACTTGTCTCAAATGGTCCAAATCCTCTTCCTATGTTCCGCTGTACATGAGTATATCGTCAAAAAATACTAACACAAATTTTCTAAGAAAAGGCTGTAAAATAGAATTCATTGCAAACTGGAATGTAGCAGGCAAATTACTCAACCAAAGGGTACAACTAGGAATTCATAGTGCCCTTGATGAGTTCAGAAAGCTGTCTTGGGAATGTCTGCCTCATACATTCTAATTTGATGGTATCCCACACTCAAATCAATCTTTGAAAAATATGTCGCACCATTTAACTCATCTAATAGCCCTTCAACAATTGGAATAGGGAACTTATCTGGTACCATGGCTTTGTTTAGTGCTCTGTAATCTACAGAAAATCTCTAACTGTCATCCTTCTTCACTAATATCACTAGACTAGAGTAGGGGTTGTTACTTGGTCTAATGATACCCGTTGATAACATCTCAGCTACTAATTTTTCTGTCTCACTTTTTTTGTAGGTGTCGATAACGGTAAGGTCTAACATTCACTGGATCTACCCCAGCCTTGATAGGTATGTGATGATCCACTTCTCTGTTGGGAGGCAACCCCTCTGGTACTGCAAAAATCTCAGCAAACTCCTGAAGTGTTTGTGGGAGTTGAGTTCCCTGTAGCTCAAGTAACCTATCAATTTCCTTTCTTCTCACCCATTTTTCCACTAGATTCAACTACCCACAACATGGATACAGCTTCCACTTCTGAAACCTTCATTAGAGCTCGAGAGGAAACCAATGTTTTTGATAGGCTTGGATCACCCTTCACCTCAATAACTTGCCCATCATCCATGAAAGTCATCATAAGTGTCCTCCAATTCACCTTTACCTCTACTAATGTAGCTAGCCATGCCATTCCTAGTATCACATCCAGTCCTCCTAATTCAAACAGAAAAAAATTCTCTGACACAGTATACTCCCCAAGTTGGACCCCTAAGTTCTTACAGTAGCCTTGAGTCTGTTTTCTGTGACCATCTCCTAGACGTACATTATAATATGGGTAGGCCAAAAAACTTAAATGAACTTAATCATATAAAAACTAAACTAAACTACAAAAAACTGAACCATTTAAAAAGAAAACTCAACTTGAACTGTTATTTTAAAATCAGTTTTAGAACTAAACTATTTTAAAAAATGGTTTGGTGCAATGCACTAAACATAAAATTAGCCAACCTCTCCTTTCTTTTAAATTATTGGCGCACCACACTATTACAAGAAGCAAATCCTATTTCCCATGTATATTTTATATTTTTTTTACTTTTATATTTTTAAGACTTTTATACCAATGAATATTGAAATATAATTCTCACTTTAATTATTTTTTCCTTCCCTATTAGATTGACTACCTCTGCCGTTATATTAACAGAGCTGTTGACCTTTTTGCAAGATAAATACACATTCCATGTAAACTTCTACGCACTGAAGCCTTTCATTTTATTTTTCTAATTGACCAGGTCTAATGGCACATAGCATGATTTCTTCTGAATATATCTTTACACACAGTTCTATTAATTAGTCTTTTAAGATTAAAAAAAAAAACCACATATTTATTATTAATAATGATAGTTTATTGATATAAAACATTATTTAATACTAAAAAACCAATTTTTGAAACAGTTTGGTTCAAAAAAATGGTTCAGATCAAACTCTAAAAATAGTTCAGTTTGAACTTTAAAATGCAGTTAACTGAACTAAAAAATAGTTCAGTTCAGTTCAACCCAAACCATTTTCTAGTTTAGTTCAGTTTGGTGAACAGTTTTTTCAATTTAGTTTAGTTTTCATACAGTTCAGTTTAGTTCAACACTTTTGAACACCCCTAAAATATATGCTGTTCTGGGTTCCACTTTTAACCCCAAGCCCTGCACCAATTTGCTGGAAACAAAATTGACTTGCTCCACTATCAATTAACACCAGTACCTTCTCACCTTGTACCACTCCTTCGAGCTTCATGGTTTGTGGTTGTGTCATGCCTCCTGCTGAACATGCAAAAAGATCCATCCATTGACAAGAGATGTCTTAAATGCCAGCATCGTCTCCTTCACTACTATACACAGCTTCTTCTAATTTTGTAATCTCTTCATCATTTATTTGTTCATCTTCTGCTAGGATAATAACCGCAATACTCTTCTCTGGTCATCTATGTCCTGTCCCAAACGCAAGGCCACTGTGAAAACACAAACCCTTGGCTCTCCTCTTCACATACTCTTGGTAGGGAAGGTTTCTCGTACCTTCACTTCTTTGTCCCATGACGCCACTCTCCCCAGTTTTCCCCATTGATGCCATTGAATTGATTTGCTTCCCCCTTGTGAATTACGACTTGCTGTATTAGATGTTTGGGATCCACTCGCTCTGCTATATGACCCTATTTGGGACACAATTCCTCCTCCCCCTTGATATCGAAACCCTAAACTTATATTCAGAAATTGAGAACCCCCAAAATTTCATACATTCTTCATAGCCTCCTCAATATCCATGGCTATTTCCATTGCTCGTGTTATGTTGTAAATAACAGAAATATCTTAGGAGATTTATTAGTATCTTATTTGATGTTTTATCATCTTTTTTTGTTTTATCTTTTTCCTTGTTATCTTTAAGTTATAGTTTCCTTATTTTAGAGTTAGTAGTTTTCTTATAAAAAGTTAAGAGAATGTGTTTGGTGTAATACAAATTAACAAAATTTGTGTCCTTTCAACTTGGTATCAAAGCTCTAGATCCTGGGAGATTTGTTTCCACTGCTCACTATTGTTCACACTTCACTGTTCGCGTGTCACTGTTTATGCATATTGTTCACATGTTACTTTTTTCTATAATGACAGAGGAGAAATTCACCCTGTTGGTTCCAATTGATCTACCCAATGTGGTAGGTCCATATCGTCTTGATGGTTGCAATTATTTACAATGGGTACAATACATCCGAAGAATTCTCAAAGGATGATCTAGGTTAATGGAGGAGGTCCACTCCCAAATGACCCAAAATTTGAAGCATGGGACAATGAAGATTCACTCATTATGACTTGAATGTGGCATTCGATGGTTCCGAAAATAAGTCAAAACTATATGTTTTATCCCTTTGCACGAGAGATGTGAGATTATCTGAGTTCAACCTTTTCTTTGAAGGAAGACTTTGCTACCTACTACAATATTGAAAGTAGGAGTTTTAATACAAGGGACCCTCTCCATATTGGAGTATCGTGGAATCCTAAACGGATAATGGATCGAATTGGACCAATACCAGAGTTTGAAGATGTATAAAGCTTATGCCATTGCACATGCCAAGGTTGTGGAGTAAGGAAGAACCTTCAAATTCCTCCATGGTCTGAACCTGGAATTTGATCCCATTCAGATACAAATCCTAAGGAAGAAGAAGCTTACCTCTTTATCTAAAGTGTTCTATATTGTACAAGCTGAAGAAACTAGAAGATCAATTATACCTGATGGAAGAAGCTCCAATGCAGGATCAGCCGTGGCAACGAGAAAGGGACCCTATAAGGGGTCAACTTTGAAAGGAAAGCAACCAGGGAAGGATAATCGTGGAGAATATTGCACATATTGTAAAAGGTTAGGACATACTAAAGAGACATGTTACAGGCTTCAAGAGAGAGATAAGGTCCTAGAATGTGTGGGTGAAAACAAGAGCTACACAGAGGTGGGCAAATCACACAACCTCAAATCACGATGAAGCAGATCCACCAATTACCCAATCACAAGCTAAGCAAGATATTAAGGCCTGTAAGGAAGATATTGATCGCCTAGGGATGCTAGTCAAATCCATGAGTAAGCCTTCTAACTCATGCACCTTGTCCTTGAAGTGTAAGAGCTCATTCAATACCTTTGGCTCTATTTCTCAAGGGATTTGGATTCTTGATTCTGGAGCAACAGTTCACATGATTCCCTTTCCTGTACTCTTTACCTCATATTCCAAAGCATTTGACAGACAACTCAGTACAGTTGCTAATGGAGATAGTGTACCTATTGTTGGCTTCGATAGCGTTCAACTAGAGCCCTCTCTTTTATTGCATGATGTTTTATGTCCCAAAATTGACTAAAAGCCTTATCTCTATACACAAGCTTACTAAAGATTTGAATTGCTCAGTAAAACTTTCCCATTCTCATTGTGCCTTTCAAGACCTTGTCACAAGGAACACAATTTTAATTGGTAAACAATAGGGTGGGTTGTACTTTGTGGAGCATAAGAAGACTAAAGACAAGAATCCAGAGTTACCCTCAAGCCAACAAGCAAAGTCAGACACAAGGACTACCCCCCAAATATGGCTTCACCATAAACGACTTGGGCATCTGCCATTTAGCCTTCTTAAGTCTTTATTTTTGCTTATTTGTTTATAAAACAGTCTTTCAATTGTGATATTTATCAGTTGTCAAAACACTATTGTGCATATTTTCTTATTAGTAATAATAAAAGTTCTTATCCTTTTGATCTTATGCATTCTGATGTGCGGGGACCTGTTGTGGAATCTATATCTAGTGCAAAATGATTCATAACCTTTATTGATGGTTGTACTCAAGACTTACTTGATGAAAAATAAATCCAACGTTTGTCAATCTTTTGTTAGTTTTTTCGGTCTTTGTCAAAATCAATTTGGTAGATCCATCAAAAGAATTAGATTAGATAATGGCACAGAATATGTAAATCATTCGTTCTCTAAATTTATCACTAACAATGGAATTATTCATGAACTGACATGTATTAATACTCCCCAACAAAATGGGGTTGCTGAAAGGAATGCTATCTTTTTTTATGTTGCCTAGGCCCTTCTCTTCCAAATGTATATTCCTAATACTTAGTGGGGAGAAGTTGTTTTAACTACTACACATCTTATTAACAAATTACCTACTCAAGTCTTAAATGGAGTTAGTCCAATTAAATCCTTGATGTCCTTTGTTCCCTCTTCTCCCCTAACTTTTAGTTTACCTTGTCGTGTATTTGGTTATGTTGCATTTGTCCATTCTCATAATCCTCACTGTGGTAAGTTAGATCCAAGGCCAATTAGATGTGTCTAGTTATCCCACAAATAAAAAGGGGTACAGGTGTTATCATCCTCAAAGTTGTCGAGTCTTTGTCTGCATGGATGTCACCATTCATGAAATTAAATCATTCTTTGTTAGTCCTCGACTTCATAGGGAGAGAAATCTAGAAGCCAAAGATGAGCTTGTTTTAAAGTCATTACCCTTTTTATCTTTGCAGGGTGCCTAAGGAGTCAATGATGAGATCACACATGAGAAAAAAAAAGGAAGCTCATAATAAAGCTAAATAGAAAGAACAAATCTTTGGCAAAATATATCAAAAGAAGAAAAAACTCACTCTGGTCCCACACCAAGCTAAGTTGTCTAACTTGGAGGTGAGTGTTCCTAAAGGTAAACACTAAGGTAGTAAGTTTTGATGATGATATACCTATTGCATTGAGGAAATAAAAAAGGTCTTTGTTAAATATCCTATTTATCAAGATGTTTGTATTGACCATCTCTCTGTCCAGCATCAAAGTTTTATTGTTGTCATTGATGCAACTGAAGCAAAAACTTCAGTCCAAAAAGCTATGAAAAGATGAACGTTGGGTTCAAGCAATGAAGGAGGATACGAGGGCATTAGAAAAAAACTCAACTTGGAAAATTGTTGACAAACCCAAAGATAAGAAGGTTGTAAGGTGCAGATGGATATTCACATTGAAGCACAAATCTAATGGGACAGTAGACCGATACAAAGCAAGATTGGTAGCAAGAGAGTACACCCAAACTTAATGGGATAGACTATGAGGAGATATTTGCCCCTGTAACAAAGATGAATACAATGAGTTATCCTTTCCTTGGCAGCTCATTTTGGCTAGGACTTGCAGTAGTTTGATGTTAAAAATGTCTTCCTTCATGGACATTTGGCAGAAGAGGTATGCATGAAAATTCTCCCAGGATTTGGAGCCCATAATGGAGAAAACAAGGTTAGCAGACAAAAAAGGGCATTATATGGTCTCAAGCAATCTCCTCAAACTTAGTTTAGAAATTCACTCAAGCAATGATTTCTTTGGGATACAAACAAAGCCAAGGTGATCACACTCTATTCATAAAGCATTCCCCTGCTGGCAAACTTACCATACTTTTGGTCTGTGTAGATGACATGATAATTGCAAGTGGTGATGAGGTTGAAAACTAACCTTGAAAGAAAAGCTAGCAACCCAATTTAAAATGAAAGACTTGGAGAGGTTGAAGTATTTCCTTGGAATAGAGGTTGCCTATTCTAGGAAAGGTATTTTTATCTCCCAAAGAAAGTATGTCGTTGACTTCCTCAAAGAAATAAGAAAGCTAGGATGTAAGACCTCAAGGGTTCCAATTGATTAAAATCATATGGTAGGAAGTGAAGAAAGTGCACCTATGGAAAAGTCTCAATATCAAAGATTAGTAGGTAAACAAATTTACCTATCTTACACTGACCAAACATTGCCTATGCTGTTAGTGAAGTTAGTCAATTTATACATGACCCTCAAGAGAGGCACATGCAAGCAATTGACAAGATCCTCCAGTACTTAAAGACAAGTCCAAGAAAAGGCCTATTATTCACAAGAGAGGGCTCTTTCTTTATGGAAATTTATACTGATGCAGATTATGCAAGGTTAATCATAGATAGAAAATCAACTTCAGGGTATTGTATGTTTTTGGGGGGAACTTTGATAACTTGGAGGAGCAAGAAGCAAACTGTAGTAGAAGATGAGTTTCGAGCTACGGTCCAAGGTATATATGTTAAGGACTATGGATGAAGACCATTCTTAATGATCTCAAGATTAAGTTTGAGATCCCTATGAAATTGTTTTGTGACAAGTGAGCCATTAGCATTGTTCACAATCCAGTTCAACATGACAGGACCAAATACATTGAGATGGACAAACATTTTATCAAAGGGAAGCTGGATAATGATCTTATTGTTATAGCTTATGTTTCTATAGAACTCCAAGTGGCTAATGTCTTTACTAAAGGGCTTCCTCCTCAGTGTAAATGCCCTATGTTTGCATCCACATCTTCAACATATCTTTAATCTCATCAATGCCTACCACACTTTTCTTGATTATAGAAATATGACATCCTTGTTAGCAATTACCTTCTTAAAAAAATCAACAGAGGATTCCAATGCTGCAAACTGTGCTTCTCCAAAAGGAATCCGGCAACTCAGACCAAACTTGATAGGAATCCCATGGGAATAGAAAAATATAGTCAAGAATCACTACTGGATTTGTAAGAAGAAAAAGAACATGAATGTATCTCATTATTGAAAAACAATATGAAAGAATTACACAAGGAGCACCCTCCTTCACACTGAGAAAGACTCAGTCAATACATGAATTCCAAAACAAACTCCCTCCTATTTCCCTTAGAAGCCTATTTATGAGGCTCGTCCTTAATTCCTTGACCTTGCTTTTTTTACCCAGTCAACTACAGTTATTATTCTCTTTTAATTTCATCTTTCTATAGTAATCCCATAAGACTTTTTATTCTCTGCTGACTGCTCATTTGCTTGCCTAACAGTACCACAAAAACAATTTTGTTTCAATAAACAAAAATTTAGAAGAAAGACAGCAGAGATATATGCAAGAGGTCAAGAAATCCTCAAAAAAAACATACCAAGAATGAAAGGGAAATTTTTTTAAGAAAACAAAACATGTAACCTATCATGCCAGTCTCTCTGCAGTTCTACCAACAACACCCCCGAAAAGATCATTAGCAAAATACCACAAAGGAGCTAAGTGAACTTTTGGATCTCAAATGAACTCGAGGCAACAATCAACCAATAAAAATTCTAGCATTTCATTCCAACTAGATAAACCAAACACTGCAAAAATGATTTAGAAAAAAAGAAGACCCCTATATTCCAAAACAATATTCCCTTTTGTTTTTGCACTTTCTTTCTAATACATAACATGCTATTTATATAGGTCCAAAAACACCCCAATTATGCAGTATCCCAGTCTTTTACCACAAAATTTAAAATATACTTCTAATTGGCATCAATCAAAACAAAATATTTATATATACTTCTGGTGAAATATTATATAAACTTGTTGCTTTTAGTACAGGGGTATTGTCCCATTGAGAATGGGGTGAAGCCATAATTGCTTCCTTTATAAATATGCTTACTACACTCTTAAACCTGATCCTTTCACTGGCAAATCTTTAACCACAATCAATATAACAGTAAGAGTTGCATATTATACTAATTTTAGTGGTTAATTTTGAAAATATAAGTTGTACATACATGACACAAAATAAATCAGAATGCAAATTACATTACTATTTTACCTTGCTTTAAATCTTCAGCAAAGTTGTTTAAATCCTCATCAAGTCGTTTTACATGGCTATCTATCTGAAGCAAATACAAAAAGATTAAAACTTTTAAATTTTAGCAATGTTCTTTCTATGCATAAGAAGCAAAAAATTCACATGGTTTCCTAAATAAGAGCAGTGGTCATTGAGTAAAGTACACATCAGAATGAATGCAAGACATCTTTTTCCACAGTATACATTTGTATAGGATCAAAACTTAGAACCTTACTCCTTACTGTCTGTCTTCAGTCATATAATGTAAACAGACATAACACACAAAAAAGAAGAATGAGGAGACCCCTAGAGAAGAGCTGAACGGGGCTATTACATAATAGCATCTCATCAAAACAAAATAAAAGCTACATACATGCACATATTATCTAAAATAAAAAAATAACTTCTAGTTCTAAGTACTCAATTATACTAGCTCAAGGAAAGGAATCAAGAAAATAGATTGACAAAATCTTTCATGAGTACAGAATATTATATTAGAGGAAATATCTATTTGCAGAAGCTGATATAAAAAGAAAAAGGAAATCTTTTAGAAGTTCCACACTGCTACGCCACTATGGCAGCTCTATAGCATGCTAAGTGTGCTTTAACAGTTACAGAGGAACTTCATCACTTGGCAAAATGTTGAACTCAGTTGTACTTTGGTGGAGATATAAGATTTTTGCACAATGTAAGTCAATCTAGTAGCAAAGTGGCCCAATCCTGTCCTTAATGCCTCACATCTCGCGACATATTGGTGAAGTTTACCACTTACAGAAGCACAACACATAGAATCTGTTTGTGGTAATGGTTATATATGTTAAAATCTAGATGATTCCATGCTTAGTTCAAAAACAATTTAATCACATTATCATTAAGGCCTTCCCCTATTCAGTAGATATAATTCTATAAAAATTATTTTATTCACCATATCTAAAGCACTAATTCCCTTGCTTCAATTGTGCTGTCAAGCTTAATCACCATTGAATCATTTGATCATTCAGTTTCAGGCTTTGTCCATTAGCCTAATATATGGTATACATTAAATTCTCTTTTCCAAATTCCGGTCCATAAGAGCTATAGCCATAGACACAACAAATAATAAAGCTCACCAGTTCATATGCTTGTCGTGCCAGCAGAACCTTCTCGGTACATAGACTCAAAGCACTATCCTGATTTGTTTCGATTTCTTTTTGCATTTTCTCAATAGCGGCATCGTCATCCTCATTCCCATAATTGTTATTATAATGATTACCCTTCTTAGAGCCATGTGATGAGAACCCTATACAATATTTCGTCTGCTGCCTGGTCTGGTTTATCATAGCTTTCATCACAACACAAAAAGCACAACTCAAAATTAAAATTAACAGATATTAACAAAGTCAATTAAGAGAAGCATTGATCCAAACATAAAAAATGACACATAACAAACAAAATATTAAATAAAATAAAATTTTGGAAAATCACTTACATTGGGATCGTTCATCGAGTTCTCGAACAGTGTTAAGCAGTCTCTGGAGTTCAGCGGGTAATGTGCTCGCGTCTGTGGGAAAGGAAATCGAAAAGAAATTCAAGAAAAATAGGGGTAAATGGGGAAAGAGAGAAAAACAAAAGGAGCTTACACTCTAAATAGTCGTCGACGTAGACTCCAGTGCGTGCAATTGCCATTTTGGGGAATGATAATCGAAATTGGCGAGGGTTAGGGTTTCCGATTGCGAGTCTCAGAAGAAAATTTGCTTGTTTAGACGCAAGAAAGAAGAAAGGCCCGAAACGCTGTCGTATGGACGTGGTGTGTTTTATATAAGGCGAAGAAGTGTTCTAACGAAACGAGCGGAACGGCACAATGACCGTTGTTTGTTGGCAAGGCGGGGGGGGGGGGTTCTATTTCCATGGATTGTTTTTCCCACTCTTATTTAAAAAGGAAAATGTAAAAAAAAATAAACAAATTACTTTAACATTTAATGATGTTTTTTTAAATTACGCATAATATACTCATGTTTAATATTTACAATAATCTTTTTATAAAAAAATATAGAGTAACATATAACAGATGTTAGTGCGATATTTTTAAGAAATGAGTATAATACATAAGTTTCGATATAATGTTTTAAATTAGTGTAGGAATAAAAAATAGTGATGTTGTATATTATTTTTAAAAAAATAATAAATATAAGTATAATTTGCTTAAAAATATGAAATAATTTTTATGAAAATATAAAAATATGAAAAAAAATTCTCTTAAAATCATATTTCATCTCTTAAAATATAGTTTAATTCAAATAAATTAACAATTAATATAATTAATAAAACATTTTAGATTGATTGAAATTGACTTGTTTTAGTTTTTTCCTCTTTAAATTTATACAAAATTTAAAAGAAATAAAAAAATTAAAATAATAATTAGGCAAAATAAGTTTAATTGAATTAGGGTTTATAATTTAAGTTTGACTTTACCTGTTAACCCCATTAGACCTAACAAGATTGACCCATTTTGCCACCTTTTTTTAGGACCAGTCCAATTTATTGGATTCAACCTATTATGCTAATTTACTAACTATGTAAATATTTTGTTTAAAGGTAAGACATGCTTGAGAATGGGTTTAAAAAATTTAAACCTAGTCCAATTCCTATTGGATTTGTTAAGGATTGGAAAAAACTTGTAAGAAAGTTATCTCATTTTTTATTAATTTTATTTACTTATTGTTGGAGTACAAGGCAAACAGTCTTTAGTAGACAGAATAATGTAGGCAAGAAAAGTCAACAAAATGAATAAGTAACCACGAGAAAAGAATTGGCTCTTTAGTCCAATTCCCAATAGTGGGCCCGTACATGGAGGCCAAGTGACATGTCCTGTAGTTATGAAACAATGGATGTGGCGGTGTAGAGTACTAGAGCAAAATAAGCTTTAGAGGCACCATAATTGGATCTTGTGGATTAAAAAAATAAAACTTCTAGTTGAAAATGAGTTATAATGTGGAAGAAACTCACACTTAAGTGAAAAATTATTGGAATACAAGTGTGAAGGTGAAGTCTACATTAAGTAAAAATGGACAAGTTGAACAATGTATAAGCAAGGAAGACCCCCAAACTTAATGCTTAAGATTTTAGGTTGAAGGTGATGTCAATTTCATTTGTATGGTATGCTCATAACTCACTGATAAAAATCTTCTAAGTGTTTTATTCCCCTTTTGTGCACAACAATTGATAATATAGTTGTTGGTTCAACTTAGTAACTAACTAATACGAGTAAAATGGAATTGGCGATTGATTCAAGCATGAACATGGTGATCCATTGTATCAAAAATCTTCTTAGCAGTGATTCCATACATGGAGGTCAAGTGACATGTGTCGTGACCGTAAAATGATGGAGGCGGCGAGGCAGTGTACTGGAGCAAAATAAGCTTTAAAGGAGCCATCATTTAATACTTGTGAATTAAAAATGATTTTCACTTAAAGGGAAGCTACAATGTGAAAAAGACTCACTTGAGAGAAATTGTTAGAATATAAATATGAAGGTAAAGTTCCACATTAAGTAGGAATAAGCAAGTTAAACAATAAATAAGTTAGAAAGACCCACAAACTTATTGTTTTAAGATTTTAGGTTGAAAGTGGTGTCAAATTCACTTGTATTACATGCTCATGGCCCATTGATGAAAATCCCTCCTATGTTTATCCCCTCGTGTACACAATACTTATATATTTTAATAAATTATGTATAATTTATTTATATTTTGTGTTGTTTTATTTTATACTACCAAATTATTATATTTTCTTAAATATTAATTAATACAATAACCACAACTAATTTAAATAGGTATTAATTTTATTTTCTCATTCATTTTTTTCTCCTTTTATGCATATACTCTCCCAAATATCCTCATTTTCTTATCTTATTTTTTGGTCTAAGAAATGTTAGTAGTAATTTAGTCACGAAGGAAGTCCTTTTTGTGTTGAAATCAAGTTTGTCTTCACATTTCAAGAATGTTTCATGGTTAAGGAACTCTTACTTTAGTTTCCTCTTATTTTCTTTTATTTTTCTATTGCCTAGGCTTTTTATTATGTTTCCTTATGTTTAAAAATGTGTTCCTTATAATTTATGTGCGTAAAATGGCCTATACACACATATAAGTTTTTAATGATGCATAAAACTTTCACATTTCAATCTTTTTAGCTAAAATGCAACACAAAAATTTGTGGTCATTGCTTAAAATATTTTGTTCTTGCAAATGACCAAAATGGATTTTAAAGTTTATATATTTTTTTTTTCTATTATAATTAGTTGTTTTAATATATACATTAATAAATATTTATCTTCACACATATATATAAAAGAAGAATTTTAGAATATTTAATTTTTTACTCAAAATAAGAATATAAATGATATTTTTAATATTTAATTATTTAAATATTTTTTCTTAAATTTAAATATTAAAAATTTTCTTCTTAAACATTTAAGCATTTAATCATTTAAATAACTATTCTTAAATTTTTATTGTTTTATTTATTCACTTAATTTTTTTCTATTATTTTTATAGAACACTAAGTTAATGAGTTTTATAAAAAAATAATTTTAATATAATAATATGTGAATTTTTTTAGTTAAAATTATTATTTTTATTTTGATTTTTGTTATATAATTTAATTTATCTATAAAAAAAATTTTACTTCAAAAAAGCAACAATATGAAATTTAATTTTATAATTATACTAAAAATAAGTAATTTTAATTATCTTTTATTATGTTTATTAGTTAATAAAGTTTTTATTTAAAAATAATTAATTTTTTTTTAATAATATAAGAAGTTAATAAAATTGTTAATATTATTTTGTATATTTTAAAAAAATTACTTTCTCTCCAACTCATTCGCATGGCATGGATTATATTTTAATTTACTTTTTAATTAAAAATATTTAATATACTGGCCGAGTTTGAGACAAACTTGTCTCAATTCAGGCTCGACACCATTTGATTGCCTGAACTAGGCAGCAAAACAAGCTTGGGATCATCGTTAGAGCATGTCTGAGAATCAAACATTTTAGTTGTTTTTATATAATTTCAGTTGTTTATAAAAAAAAAATAACATATTTAAAATGATAAATTAAAATTGAAAAAAATATATTAAATTTAAGATATTTTGTAACAGTTTTTTTAGACAATTGTTAGATTATTTTGTAACAGTTTTTTTTAACAAATTTAATCTAATTTTTAGAATTATCCAAACACACTCTATGCAAGTCCAGGTACATATTTCAGATTTATCAAATATAACTAATTAATATGGTTAATAATGAAAAATAATCTCATATCTGATATGTTTGAAATCACAAATGGTAGGTTAATATTGACATGAATAATAGCCATATATTTTAAACAAATGAAAACAAGATAATATTGCTATGTATATGGATATCACAATTAATGACAATACTCATTATATAAGGGGACATTGCACAAGTAAATCTGTGTTCTGTTTTGTTCTAAAACCCTAAAATTCTCTATTGACTTGTCATTGAAGTATCATTACAGGTACTACACTTTGCGGCCATTGAAGGAGAGTAGAGGACGAACGCTAGAAAGACTATCATATACTACTACACGGGATAACCTCGTTTTTTACAGGTACATCTAATAAAATATAATTTAATAACACTTATTGATCAATATCATAAACACCTTACTTTCACAATGCTCCTTAAAATTGAAACGTTTTATTTTTTTTTCTTGTCCCAATTTTTTGGTGTGTCTTTCGTTAAGCATATTATTTTATTTTACCTCCAACATGACCCCATGTGAATATGCCACCAAGGGTCTGCACTTGAAGTTATAATCATGATTTAGTTGATTCGTTAACCTGTCATATTATGAATTGTTTACCAACATTGGTTGGCAGTGTATAGATACTAATCATACACTACAAATTTCAAACTACGTACGATCCTTTTCCAGCTTTTTCCATTGCTGAAATCATTATTTTTTATAAAAATTACTCAAGAGGTAGGGATAATAAGTGCACGACCGTTAAATTAGGACAAAGGAAGAAAAAAATAACTAATGTTTTTTTTATTGCTTTGCCGAATATAAACGCTCTACCTCTTCATTATAAATGTGACTTCAACCTGTAAGAGCAGCATCAACTTATTGGAAGTTCAGTTGAACTAAGTCGCACGTAATTGTGCACTGTGGTTTTGGTTTCTAGATAGCAATATTTTATACCATCACTACGACAAGGGTGATTCACGGGTCTGGTTATCCATGACCATCTAGTATATAATCGATCGTATTAATTCTCTTTAATTCAGTTTATTTTACTTTCAAAAGAAAAAAGTATATACATGATCCTATAATCCTAACTCAAACATCTAGACTTTGTTCTTAGTTCAACTCAGATTGAAAAACTACAAATATGATAAGTTCGACTCAGATCTCAAATTTTAATTTTAAATACTCAAATTGAACTAATCTACCAAACGATATCTTTTATTTCTTTTTATATTTTTATTAACTTTTTAGGATTTAGGGTCATTAAGCTTTAGTTGAAATCATCTATTTTTTTTTTCATTCTTCATTAGAAGCCAATAATTAATTTACACATGCTTCAATTTAGTATCAATTTTTATTTTTATTTTTTTCAATTGTTGTCATTTTTTATTAATTTTTTTATATGATCAATTTGGATTGAAAATCTAAAATAAAAAAATTACACAAACCCAAATCAATTAAAATTGATCGATTTAGATCAAAATATACATTGAACTGACTCATTATCCTCTGTATGATTCTGTTAAAAAGGATCATTGTCTCTGACATGAGTTTTGTTAGCAAATATTTTTTGATCCGATGATAATAAGTGTTATCTGGCTTATTATGTGCATGTTTTTTCACGGTTCTAAACTAGCAATTCTTATGGCAACCCTTGAAAAAGAAATGAATGTTTTGTCTGTGGTTGAAGCAAACCAGTGGAACAAGATTCTCAGAAGCATTTTTTCACATGACTAAAATTTCTGTCCTTCATGTTACCTAACTCATAGGCTTAACTGAAGCTTTAAAAGACTCCCTTCGTTACCCTAATATTCTTAATTTGTATTAAGACCCTTCTTGCTTTGCTTTTTTTTTTTTTTTTTTTTTTTTTGCTTTGCTTTTTAACTGTCACATGTTTCTCTTGTCAACCAACTAGATTCCTAGAAGCCACCGCCCTCACGACAGGGTCAACCTAAATAAATATTAGTTGTTCAAATACAAATTACCTACTCATGCTTTATACTCTATAGGTTTGGTGGTGAATGGGGTTATGCATTTTATTAAATTTTCCTTTAAAAGGTCAAGATGATTTTTATAATATCAAAATAACTTATTTTCTAATTATTTATGTTAAAAAATCTAAATCATTCTTTTTTTATTAACAATTAATAATGTTATATTGTGTAAAAAAATCATTTTAACTATCAATTAAAAGGCATTAAATGATAATATGTTTTTTCTTTTATTATTTCTGTAAGTCTGTGCAATAATAAAAGAATTTAACTAAATTAAATTCATTATACATTATTGGACAATTTATTATATATAATAAGTTTATTAATTAAAAAATGTTAATAACACATTTTTTTATTATTTAAAATTAATTAAAAAGTAAAACACCATAAGTGATAATTATAAAAAGAAGAGTCATATTTAGTAAATTTAAAAAAAAAATATCATTTAGTTAAAAGTGTTTATATCAATATGTCTAATTTAGTTAATTGAGTAGAATGTGTAAATTATTGTAAAATTTTAATAACAAACATGTTTTTTAATCTTATGAATAAAAAATAATTAGTGTCTTAAATAATACATTATTAATATTTTTCTGTTTATTTTTATAATAAGTAGATCACTTTAAAACTGATACATGAGATCATTTATTACCAATTAATGATATAAAAAGTTTATTCTGAAAATACATTAAAATTACACTCATAATTAAAACTAGTTTGACAAAAGTGATGCTCTTTTAATGGTCTGATTAAATGATTATTTACCCAATTAATATTTTCTTTGACCTTTGCCTACAACTAAAGTTCAGACTTCAAAAGGAGGATTTCCATATGTAACTTTTCTGTTTAGCCTGATTGTGCAGATACAAAGGAGTTATGAATATCTCATTCATCAAAAAAAAGAAAAAGAATGATGCAGATAAACCGAAAAGGACAAGGAATCCGAAACTAACGTTTGTCATCAAGCAAATTCCAAAGAGCACAAAGTCTAAGCAAAAGACGATGGGCTTCATTTATCGCTTCCTGTTCTTGATGCTGCAATTCCTCGTGGTTCTGGGTTGTTCTACTAAACCAGGTTTCTTAACTTGATTCTGCCACGACTGTTTTTTCTCTGCACTTGAATACGTTTTTACCTCATCCAACAAATTAAAAACATGAGAATAAAAACTGCACCTGGATTTATATTATGAAAATAATAGCTATGAGCACTTCAAGGGACTAATTTCAGCATGTCATCCCCAGGGGTACGATTGGATATTCAAGATAAACATGTAATTCACCTCTGCAATGGCTTCTTCTCAAGCTATACACATTTTATTTATTATTTAACTAGGACTTTTAGGATGGCATGTCAGAGGCATAGGCCTTTGCTTATGTTAATTTTTTTGTTTTTTTGACATTATTGTCTGTATTTTTATTTGTTATGCCCAGGTGATCATGGATAATGGCATAGTCCAGGTCAGCTTATCAAATCCTGAAGGAATTGTCACGGGAATTCGATATAATGGAATCGACAATTTGCTCGAAATTCTCAACGAAGAATATGACAGAGGGTACAGAAATTTAATTTCAAATGTTATTTAGAATGTATAATAAATTAATAGCTGGCAATGAATTACAGTAGAAACTCTCTTTTTGGACAATTTACAAACACTGAACATGCAATGAATAATGTCCAGTGAGGTTCAGCTGGCTACTCTGTTGCTTATCAGCATCCCCAATCTGAAATCATAACCCTGAATTTATTTCTTAAAATTCTTCTTATGTCTATGGTGTAACCAATCACCAATGCGTGTAGGTACTGGGATATCGTATGGGACGAAGGAGGAAAAAAAAGAACAATAAAAGGAGCAAAGGGAAAGGGTAGATTCGACAGGTTTGATTCCTGGACCTTGTTATTAGTTTTAACATTTTTGTGTAAATTTATATATATATATATATATAATTAAGAAAGACCGAAAGAGAAAAGAAAATGCACGAGAGAGAAAAAAAATATAAATAATTTAAGTGTTAATTAAATAAATGGAGAATGATGAACAGAATGGAAGCCACGAATTTGACGGTGATAGTGGAAAATGAGGAACAAGTAGAACTATCTTTCACCAGAAAATGGAATGCCTCTCTTGAGGGGAAGCTTCCGCCACTCAATATTGATAAAAGGTTCTTGTAATACTTTCAACCTACCTCTTTGCTTTTGGGGTTCCGTTTCAAAATTAAATGATTATGATAACAAGGATAATTTGGTGCAGATTTATAATGCTTAGTGGCTTGTTTGGATTCTACACCTATGCCATTTACGAGCATTTGAAGGAATGGCCAGCTTTCGATCTGGACAATACTAGGATCGCATTCAAGCCCAGGAAAGACAAGTGCGTAACTTTTGTTTTATTTTCTGGTTCCTTAGTCTTTGGAAAAAAAAAAAAGACAGAAACACGTCTTTTTATATTTCTAATATTAATGATGTTTTTATTTTTATTCCAAAGATTCCATTACATGGCTGTAGCGGATAACAGACAAAGATTTATGCCTCTACCTGATGACCGGTCACCCCCAAGAGGTCAAGTTCTGGCCTACCCTGAGGCTGTGCGCCTTGTTGATCCCGTCGAGCCTGAATTCAAAGGAGAGGTTTACTTTTTACTTACTTAAGCAAATCAAACCATAACATAAACAAATAAAAATACAATGTAGTCAATATTAGGTATTTAGGTGTTAACAACTTAGAAAATTCCCCCTAGAAATTCTTCCTTGAAATTTATACTAAAAGGAAAGTCAATAGTAAAATTTTAGTTTTTCTTTTTAATTATTAAAATATATATATATATATGATTTGAATTCAGGAACTTATTTTCGGTTTTAAAAAAATTGATTAGTTTATGTGGCCAAAAGTGGAAAGGAGTTGTTACCTCAAAGTTATTTTAGGTAGGTTGCTTTGTATTGAAACCAGGTAGATGACAAATATGAGTACTCTTGCGAGAGCCGATACAACCGTGTTCACGGTTGGATATCCATTGATCCATTGAATTCCACTGGATTCTGGTTAATTACGCCAAGCTATGAGTTCCGATCTGCTGGACCCCTCAAGCAATATCTTACTTCTCACGTTGGCCCCACCACACTCTCTGTAAGACTTTTACTTCCCTTTTCTATTTGTTTATTTTAATTTCTTGTCTTGGTTTTTCCTTCAATTTAGAAGAAAATTCAATTATAACTAATGGTGTTATTTGGGAAACCACATCAATCAGGTATTTCATAGCACGCATTATTCAGGGGCCGATCTCATCATGAAATTTGGGCCCAATGAGCCGTGGAAGAAAGTCTATGGGCCCATTTTTATATATCTTAATTCTCTATCTAACGGGTGTAGCCCAATCAGCCTCTGGGAGGACGCCAAACAACAGGTGTGCCACTATTTTAATTTTCTCTTTAAAATACACATGCTTTTACTTTTATTTTAACTGACTAGATATTAAGGATAGATTCGTTGTTATTTTATGTATTTTAAAAATAAATTTAATTTTCAAACTAAACTTAATTTTAGCTGATTAAATACTGTTGTTATGTTCTTACCTGTTAATCGTATTTCACCAAACGATTGCGTCAACTAAGTGCACCCATTTTTAGTTTTAGTTAACGAAAGAAAATAATTGCAGATGGTCAACGAAGTTGAAAGCTGGCCCTATACATTTCCAGCTTCTGAGGACTTTCTCTCATCTGACCAACGAGGTAAAGTTGAAGGTAGATTGCTTGTCCGAGACAGGTAGGTTCACTTGCTTAACTTTCATGTTGAGAAATTATCAGACAGCGGCTGTTCGTCACATTGATTCTAACGTACTCAAAATGAATAAAAAATGTGTAATATATTTTTCATTATGAGAATATTTTTATCTTATCATTCACCATCTTAAATATATCAAATATTAATTTAAAAGTTTATGGTAGAAGTAGGATTTACTCCTGTAGAATATTATGTGTTCACCACTTATCATAGACATATATGTAAGGTTGTGAATTTCTGTTAGGAAGAATGACCAAATGAAATTCTAAAAACGGCTGAATTTATGAATAAAAATGACGAGATAGTGCATTTTTACATATTTTAATGGTGCTTAAAACAATTAACAATTAATGCACATAATTTCTTCTCGTCTTCTTATCATTTGCAAAAATCTAGATATTTGGGTGTATAGGTTTCTTCTTCTCCATTTTTATGCCACGATGGTATATCTATCTCAATAGCTAAATCTGTATAGGTACATCAGTGATGCATTCATCCCAGTTAGCGGTGCTTATGTGGGACTAGCAGCCATAGGAGAGGTTGGATCTTGGCAAAGAGAATGTAAGGTAACATTGAAACTACGTACTCTCTTGTACCAACATTGAGCCACTACGGAAAAAAAAAATAAAAATTGACACGTTTATTATTACCTAACAGGGTTATCAATTTTGGACCATTACTGATGATAAAGGCTATTTCTCAATTATTAATATACGCCCTGGGGACTATAATCTCTACTCCTGGGTCACTGGATTCATTGGCGATTATCAATTCGATAGCGTCATCAACGTAACTGCAGGTCTTACAAAATTTATGAAGCTTTTTTAGAGTTCTAAATTACTATATAGTATTGTAACATTGTTGTTCAAAACTCACTTATTAAGTAAATGTTTATATAGGTTGTGAAATTAATGTGAATGAGCTTGTCTATGAGCCACCAAGAAATGGCCCTACGTTGTGGGAAATAGGCATCCCTGATCGTTCAGCTGCTGAGTTCTACGTTCCTGACCCAAATCCCATGTACATTAACAGACTCTATGTCAACCATCCAGACAGGTTGCTTCCCTTTTTGCCTATTTGATTACAATTTGTCATGAGTGCTTCATTCATACTGTGAAGTTATACTCTAGCTCAATTTAAGTTTGGTCCCCAGGTTCTTGTTTTTTTAACGTATGTTATTATCACTTGAAACTTCATTTTAGAGAAAAGGAAAAATTTATGTTTCTATAACTGGCAGGTTTAGACAATATGGCTTATGGGAGAGATATGCCGAACTGTATCCAAATGAAGACCTAGTTTATACTGTTGGCATTAGTGACTACAGAAAAGATTGGTTCTTTGCTCAGGTTAACAGGTGTGTTTTGATATTTTTGCTTTTCTCTTGCCAATGCCAATGTACGTCTTCTTTTCATATGTATTGTTAGTAACTGAACTTATGACCTCTACCCAAACCTCACCTCATGAAAGCACACGTTAGCATTTGCAAGATGTGTTTTAATTGTCTTAATTGGAAGCACTATTTTAAGAGAGTGTTTGATTCTGCACTTGTACTTATAGCCTAGGTATCTAAAAATAGTCTCTATCCCTCTCTGATTATTGTCTCAACTCAGTTACTTTCACTTTGCTGTTCCGCAGGAAGAAGGACAATAACACCTACCAAGGAACCACATGGCAAATTAACTTCAAGCTTGATAGTGTGAATACCAATGGTACCTACACATTACGAGTGGCTCTGGCATCAGTGCATTCTGCTGAATTACAGGTATTAAAGTCTGTGTTCAACAATTTTTATATATAAAAATGAGTAAACGGCTAATTTAGTCTTACCTCTGTATCTTTCGTGATTTTGGTCTCTAAAATTAATTTTTTAAAAATAAGTTTTTGAATTTTTTTAGTCTTATTTTAAATTTTAAAATTAACCCTTTTTTTTCTAATTTTAGTTTCTAGTTTAAGGATTTCAGTTATAATAAT